>CM042546.1:15405309-15577809 GCA_023630585.1 Cranoglanis bouderius
ATTGTAGCAAAGTGTCATTTCTTCAGTGTTGTCCCATTAAAAATAAATAAAATATTTACAAAAATGTGAGGGGTGTGAGATACTGTATATGATCCACAAGGTATATGACCCACAAAGTACGAGGCAATAATTCCATAGAAGATATTGATGCAAGAGTTCACAGTCCAGGACACGCGAGGTGAGTGCAAGCGCAACGAACATACACTTCATTTAAGTCAATATATTACTATACATCTAATACTCCGTGACGAGGCGGAGAAATGAAGGGGTTTAAATAATCAAACGAAACCAGGACAAACACAAAACACCTGAAACTAATAAAGAAACAATGAACACACAGGGGCGGAGACATGACATGAACCAATGAGCAAACGGGGGCAGAGACATGACGTAAACCAAAACACAGCAGCACATGGTGAAGTAAACAAAACTAAAGTCTATGAATGGGAATGTGGAAATGCGCTACTCTTTCGCGAGTAGCGTAGAGAGGACGACTCTAACAATTACATAGTAACTCTGTATGGCCATTCTTTTGCATCATGTGCAGCAGTAAAAGACCTCGGTGTGATTATTGACTCCAGTCTCTCATTTGAAGCTCATGTAGATAATATTACAAAGATAGCCTTCTCTCATTTCAGAAATATCGATAAGATAAGAAATATAATGTCACAGAATGCAGATATATGATGCAGAAAAAACAGTTCAAGTTTTTGTTACCTATAGGTTGGTTTATTGCAGTGCTTTGCTGTACGGATGCTCCAGTAGGTGCATAAACAAGCTCCAGATAGTCCAGAATGCAGCAGCCAGAGTCCTTAATAGAACAAGAAAAAATGACCACATCACCCCTATCTTATCCACACTGCATTGGTTCCCAGTCAAATTTTGCCTTGAATATAAAATACTACTATTGACTCATAAAGCAGCGAATGGTCTTGTGCGGAGTACCTGAGCAAACTTTGGCTCTCTTAATCCGCCACAACTGCTTTGATCAAAATGTGAAGGCTCTTTTTTGGTACCTTGAATAATGAAGGCTACAGCATGAGGCATTGCTTCCTCTTACAGAACCCCCCAGTTAGCCTTCCAAGTAGTGTTCAGGACTCAGACACAGTCTAAGCTAAACACCTAGTTGTTTAGTCAAGCCATTTGTTGATAGATTTTTCTTAGGTAAAGGAGCAGATCTGGAGGGTTCATGGGCATAGAGTGTTTTGGTAAACTGGATGCTGTCACCACCCCACTCTTACGTGTTCACACAGGCTTGTTGATGGTGGAGTGGCTGGCTGCTTTATGTCCTAGGGTGCCCTCATGCCTGTGTTACCTTCTGGCTCTCCCTTTAATCATGCTGTCATAGCTAGTCTTGCCAGAGTCCCTGCTTGCACTCTGTGTTATTTCTTCCCCACCCCATCTCTCTCTCTCTCTCTCTCTCTCTTTCTATTGAACAGTTGATAACTTCAGTTTGATACAAGAAACTTAAACTCAAATCATGTTCATACTCAAGCTCCTTTTAACACACTTAGCACTGCTTGAGTTTATAGTATACAGTTATAGAAGCAGAATGTGTGTCACACTATCCAGTGTCACCCAGACGTGACACTGGTTCCTCTCAAGGTTTCTTCCTCTTGTTGCCTCGGGGAGTTTTTCCTTGCCACTTACTGGAATGTTTTTGGACAGTGGGAGGAAACCAGAGAACCTGGAGGAAACCTACAAAAACATGAGGACCTCTGCACAGAAAGGAACCCCAGCTCAGGATTGAACCATGGACCCTGGAACTGTAAGGCAGCATTGCCTCCCACTATGCCACAACATAAAATATAACTATAAATGGATAAAAACAAACATGTGTCAGTCTTTAATGAATAAAAATAACATTGAGCCACATCACACCACCTATTTTTAAATTATTTTAACACCACAAGTGTTTTATTCTCAACTTTATAATAAAGTCTTACAGAGGTTGGTGTGATTGATTGGATGAATTTGAAATAAAATATTCTCTGGACATCTTTTACACGATAACACTGCTTTTTTAATTTTTAAAGATTTTTGTAGTTACATGGTTAAAATGACGTCACGTTGCTCCACTGCATTACTGATTAAAAGCAGGTTTTTCTACCATGGCTGCCAGATCTCACAAGTTGGATTAAATCCTTAATCTTAATGTTTTTGAATCAAACAGCCCAGTGCTGACAGATATAATTTACTTTTGATGTAATGTGGCCACTCTTTGAGATGGTTTATATTCAGATCCAGGTGTGCTTTACACTGATTTACTGGTTTGATATGAAGAACTCTCAGCAACAGGGTGTGTAAATCACGGGTATGGATTAAATTTAAAAAAAGATATCACATAACGACGAATCCAAAAGAGATGGAAAATTTGAATAGCATTTTTATACCCAGGGATGATTGTCATTTTATTTTATCCTTAAGGATGACATTGTATCACATCCCCTTCTTCACCAAGCTATATTTGTTCAACACACAGAGACACTGAAGTACAGACACACACAAATAAAAGTGTGTATGTAAGCAGGTTTGCACTCCTCTTCTTAATCTAATATTGACTTCCTGATAAAAAAAAAAAAAAATACAAAGCTTATTTGTCTGCTGAATTCTCCTGTGAGAACCGGAACAAAGCGAAACATTTCATTTACAGAGAATTTTAAACAGCACACACTCATGAAGCCATGTGATCACATCTGTCTGGTGGATTAATACAGGAAACGAGGACAGAACATGCCTGTCAAATAAAAACAGCTAGATTTAAATAATAATAATAAAAAAAAACAGCATACAAAAAGGCAATTTAAAGAGACAAACCCATATACATACACATCATACACCATGAAACTCCGTGAGACAAGAGGAGGTGGTGGTAATATTACAGATTTAGGTTTCAGGTGATAAACTGTCACACCGTCTCATTTCTGGCACTTACATAAGATAAAAACAAACAGAATTGCAAAGAACAGCAAATACATTATGCACACATAGGGAGAAATCTAATATACAAACAAAATGAGCAAATGTGGTGTCACTAATTTATAAGAATTTGCCTGAAAATGACAACTTGATTTGACCTGACATGAAATCCAACTGAATTTCTTATTCCAAAAGCCTAAAAAAAAAAAAAAATTACTTTCAGAGAGACACTATGTTCATCAAATCTCTAGAATGAGAAAGAAAAAAAATCACATAGAGCAATCATCTGTAATACAGTTTATTCTAACAGAGTCATTTATACCTTGTGACTCGATAAACATTATACATTTATTCTCTCCCTCATTATGGACTCATTTTCGAGCCATAATTTTTTTATAGCTGCCGAAGCTATTTGCATGTTCCCCTGGTAGCACAGGAATACACCAAAGTACACCATCTACATAAAAACACATTTTGCAATTCATATTGCAAGCACTTTGGGATATTTCGAGATTCAGGTCCTCACAATTTTGTTGAAACAAGTTTATTTCGACACAGTGTGATCTATCACTTGCAAATCTGCTACCGGCGCTGAACAAGAGCAGTGAAGCAGCAATTAAGTCGGCTCCGCTATTTAATAGGATTGTCATTAGAATCACTATCGACAGTGCAATTTAGGCCGAATCCTGCAAACCAGCCCTGGCTCCGAAAGCAGCCCTGCCCCATCTATTTTAGGCAAAGTGATCGATGGCTACAATGGCGTGGGCCGTGACTAGTGTGTTGTGCTCTCCTTAGGAGGCTGCACAGAGCGTTAGACGAATGTATGTGTGGAAAGCACAAATGTGGCAGTGTTGACAGCATTGCGCAGTGGCTAACAGGTCAGTCGATAGCCAACGCTCTAGCGGTTGATCGATACACCGATACAGATCAGGGAAACGAGGACCTGACAACAGAGGGGGCTGGAGACTGCTCAGACTAACTCGATGTCAAAATTCACAGGAATTCCAACCGTCACAAGCAAGTTCATTGGATTTCCTACAAATACATTTGTAAGACCAGTTACCATGGCTAACAGCTATGGCTAACCATTTGTGTGCTTGTAAGATGACGTCTGCATTTTTATCCTTTTTTAATAAAACACCACAGTAGAAAGTCACAGAAAATCATTCCTGCTCTCATCCGCGCCGTATAATCTCTCTTCCAAGAATAAGAGCCCTAAGGACTTGAAGAACACCTGGACAGCTTCTTTCCACTGGCCTTTTTTTGTTTTTGTTTTTTTGGAACAAGAATACTTCCCACATCCCACCTCTGTGTGATATTTAATTTTACTGACATTAAATATGTAATAATAAAATACTTGAGGGTGTGCTGTTATAGGAAAATAATCCACAATGCAATTACCACCCCAAAGTGGATTATTTTACTCCAGAGGTGCTTTATTCATTTTATACCACAGCACTTTGCCATTTATAGCTACATTTAATGTTGTGGAACACCTGCAAGACAAGTTCCTGTTATCGTTGATGTTATAATAGATATAGACAGTCACCAGCCTCTCAGAAACCTCTCAGAAACCAGAAAACGGAAACTCATCTGTCCTGAAGTTTAAAAAAAAAAAAAAACCTTGAAAGTTATTGACTGTTACAAAGCATTGACACTAGAGATTCCTTCCCTAAATGTTAAATAAAAATCTCCTCACAGAAAACTTTACTATATCATCAATAATCCATTTATCTTTTTTAATAAACAACCTGTTTTTTAAAAAAATGTTTATTATTAGCCTTGGATTATGTGTAGCGTCTGCTATAGAAGTCCATGTGAATGGGTTTTTACTATAGAAATGATAATGTAGTGGTAATAAGCTCATAAATATAAACCTATATTATAATATACTGTATATAAATTTACATTTCTGACCAATTAGATTCAGAAATACAGTATGTAACATTCTATTTAGTGTATTGTGTGAATTGTGTTCTCTCTTCTCTCCAACACCAAGACAAATTCCTTGTACATTTGGCAAATAATAAAAAAAAAAAAAGTGTGTGGGTGGTGGTTTGGAGTCTAAGTCACGAAGTCATGGAAGTCTGAAGTGGCTCATTTTGTACCATGGCTTCATTTTCTACAAAAACGATGTCGAGCTGCTGCAAAGACTATATAATTTGTCACATCTGAACAAGTTCCACACCTACTGTACTGTAAACCTGACACTGATTTGAAGGTATGGTGCACACTGACTGCTGTTTTTGAAGATGACACAAAGTGCAAAAGTTTCATTCTAGCAACCATCCCTGTGTTCTTACACAATAGCTTAACGCTCTCAAAGTGAAGGGTATTTAATTAAAAAAAATTTTTAAGGAGGTGTTACTGCCAACAAGTTGCCATAGGGAAGGAGTCTATGGAGTCAAGGTTTTTTTTTTTTTTGCATTGAAATTTATTGCTCTGGAGAGTGAAAGATGGATACTTTTTTAATCCAGGTGTTACACTGACCTACAAACACTGTTCTAGAAATAGATGCTGTAATTTTAGTGATCATTTTTATCCGTTAAGGGACATGCAATCATTAGTAGATTAGTAGTGGCAGTATGATTTACTTTTGGTCAGGGATGAAAAAAGCATTAAAAAAAGTTATATTTTGTGTCATTAATTACAAGTACAATAGGTCATCCAGATTATACTCGAATGAATGAAGAATCCACACACAAATGTATTAAGTTGTATTAAAAGTAAATAATTTTAACTGAAATTATATTTTTTTTCAGGACAAAAGTTACAAAGATAAAGATATAGTACCACTATACTGGGGTGTCCACACCACACTACTATGGGGTGTCAAATATATATATAAGTTGAATACTATTTTGTCTGAACTTTGTTGGAACATTTGAGGCCATTCTGATACATTTAGATGAGACACATGAGACATGTGATGCATGTCAAATCACAGTTTTAAGTGGCAGTGTAAATTTTAAATGTTAAATGTTAAACATAAATGTACAGTGCCTATAGAAAATCATCATACCCCTTTGAAATAGTCACTTTTTTTGTCTTACAGCCTGAAAACAAAGCCCATTAAAAATATATTTTTTTGTTCCAGCTTTATTTACACATTCTGCCTTACAACATTTAAGTAACGTGAAAAGGCAACAGTTCAGAAACGTAAAAAAAAAAAAAGAAAACTAGAATAACAGAGTTGGAAAAGTGATCAGTCCCATGATTTAATACTTCGTAGAGCCACCTTTTGCTTTACTTACAAACATCAGTCTGCTTGGATCTGTCTCTATTAGCTTTGCAAACCTAGATTGGGGAATATTTGCCCATTCTTCCTGGCAGAAATGTTCAAGTTCAGTCACATTTTGTGGTGAGCGGCGATCGACTGCTGTCTTCAAGTCCATCCACAGATTTTCAATTGGATTTAAGTCAGGGCTCTGACTTGGCCACCCAAGAACAGTCACCTTCCTATCCTTAAGCCACTGTGTAGTTTTTTTGGCGGTGTGTTCAGGGTCGATGTCGTGCTGGAAGATCTTCAGCTGTCTAGCAGAGGGCCGCAGGTTTCCCTCATGAATTTGGGTGTACTTGGCAGCATCCATTTTCCCTTCAATCCTGACTAATTGCCCAGTCCCCGCTGAAGAGAAACACCCCCACAACATAATGTTGCCACCACCATGCTTCACAGTAGGTATGGTGTGTTTTGGGTGGTGTGCTGTGTTTGGTTTTTGCCGTTCAGTTCAAAAAGTTCAATCTTGGTCTCATCTGACCATAAAACCTTTTGCCACATGGCATTAGAATCTTCCCAGTGTTTTCTTGCAAAGCTTTTTCAGAAGAGGCTTCTTTCTTGCCACCCTGCCATAAAGGCCAGCTTTGTGTAAAGCTTGTGAGATTGTTGTCACATGCACAGACCGACCAATCTCAGCCATAAGGACTTGTAAGTCCATCAAAGTTGCCATTGGCCTCTTGGTAGCTTCCCTGATCAATATCCTCCTGGCTCGGTCATCCAGTTGGTCATAATTGTTCAGAATTTTTAAAAATGTTATTTCCACTTAGATGTCGAGGGTTATAATGTGTAAATACAGCTGGCAAAAGATAGATTTAATTTATTTTCATTTCCAGGGTGTGATGTGACAAAAGGTAAGGATTTTGACAGGGTATGATGATTTTCTATAGGCACTGTAAATGTTAAATACGAATGTCAAATGTAAATGTAGAATTTAAATGTTTTATTCATATGCTAATTGACCCTGCCCTCTTGCATTGTGTGTCTGGTAGATATGCCAGATTTAAACCATATTGTGGTAGTAATAGAACATGTTTGAGCATGTAAAAAGCAAGTGGGAGGGTGGCTTTTTTTTTCGCGCTGATTTAAAAACAGTCTGTGACTGCCAAGATCTTTAAACAAATAATTGGAATTTAATTAAATGTTTTTCTGGCAAACAGAGGGAAAATTTAAATGCAGACCATGTGGGTCATCACGACAACGGGCAAATCCTGAAATTCGTCTCCACTATGAAAATACAGACAGAAATACAGAAGTAGATCAACATAATAGCAGATTTAAAAAAAAAAAAAAAAATTATATATATATATATATATATATATATATATATATATATATATATATATATATATATATATATATATATATATATATATATGCATGCCTATACTGCTAGCTAGTCAGGTAGCCAGCTTAGCTACAGCTAATACGTTGTATACCTGCTTCTCTACTTATGTATGCCTGTAATTTCCTAATAGCAAATGTAGAATGTAACATTTAGATATAGATTTAACATTTACATTTAGTTTTATATTTAAAATTTATACTGAAACTTAAACTTAACTGAAACAAAACTGTGATTTGACATGAATCACTATCTAAATCTATCAGAATGGCCTCAAATGTTCCAAAAAGTTCATACAAAATAGTATTCCACTTTTTACATTTGGCACCCCATACGTTACTTCATCAAAGGCTGTGATCAAATTTTAATGCTGTAGTTGATTACACTGGCATGGGAAGCAAGAGACATGTCAAAAATGATCAGGTGATGCATTTAATCCACATCCAGAGGACATTGTGCATAGAAGATCAAGAGCAGCCGAAATCTACATAATCAAAATCAAAATAACATAATATGGCTCCCCCTATCTGTGTATAGCTTGAGGAGGATACTCATCAGACATAAAAGGCAAGCAGTTAAGCTATATACTTGTATAGTAATCTACAAAAAATTCATAGATAACATAACATTATGCTACATCTTATGGCCACTACCCACCACTTAGCTATACCTCTGATCAAGGATCCTCAAGTGCTTCCACAGGTGTAGAAATCTTTCTGGTGCATCCATCCATCCGCCCATTTTCTGTACCGCTTATCCTATACAGGTTCATGGTGGAGCCTGGATGCTCGGGGCATGAGGCAGGGGACACCCTGGATGGCCAATCGCACACACATTCTCACACTACGGACAATTTGGACATACCAATCAGCCTACAAGGCATGTCTTTGGACTGGGGGAGGAAGCCCCCAAAGCACGAGGAGAACATGCAAGCTCCGCGCACACAGGGCAGAGGCAGGATTCAAGCCCCCAACCCCGGAGGTGCGAGGCAAACATGCTAACCACTAAGCACTTCTCCCAAATTGCAATAAATGATACAATAAAAGGAAACACAAATAAATAAAGAAACAATGGGTCCAAGAAAAGTCCTTGCAAGAAAGTCAATGAATACTTTAAAAATGGAGAAGTCAGGTGATGAGTATCTTGTTTAGGCTAAAACATCAACACGTACACATGCAATATTGTTTTTAATTAAGGTTAATTTAGTGTGTAATCACTGTCGTGTATAGGTGAATCCATTATACATGTAATACAGCTGGAAAACATGTCATCAGTGAGTGAATTCACTAAAGTCACTTTAGAGTAATGCTTCAGTGAGCAAGAATTTCTCATTTGGTAATTTATTTATTTTTTTTATTCCTTCCTGGTTCTTGTTTCCTTTCCCTGCTTCCTAAAAAAAAAGCTAAAAATCAAGCAAAGGGAGCAAGGAAAGGAAATGAGGAGGCGCAGGTAAAGAAATGAGAAGCACTCCTAGCAAAAGCACACACAGCATAATTTCAACCGGAAACAGAAACAAAGGAGAATGAATTTCGTCAGGTAGATAAGTATAATACCAAAGTACACTTCTCACCTCTGCCGCCTGTGGTTGGTCATATCTAAGAAAGTACCTGACCAATGTTAGCGTTTTGAGAAATAGGAAAAGACCTTTTTTTTTTAAATCTCTCTCTCTCTCTCTCTCTCTCTATATATATATATATATATACAGAACTGTGCAAAAGTTTTAGGCACCCTATTTTTTTTTTCAAACTTTGTTATAGATGTTTTATTTTATGACTTCTACATTATCAAGTCAGTACAAAACACCATTTTAGATTCCCAAACATTAGTTTTCTAGCACAAACTTAAATATTACAGAAAAATGTTTCTATGTCATTAAAGAAAGCAGCATATTACGTAAGAGGCACTTTTGAGACAAAAAACACAATGAAGGCTGCTGGGTTTTGCTATAAAAATAAGAAGCAAGTGCGAAAGTCAATGTCTCCAGAAGAACTGTGGCTGGTTCTGCAAGATGCTCAATAAAACTTACCAACTCATTTCCTTATAAAACTGCACAAATTGTACAGGAGACTACTATTTTTATTTTATTTTTTGTCACACCAAATATTGACTTTGTTTCATTTACTACTGTTTACTGCTCTTTACGGTACTTATATATATATTTTTAAATGTAGAAACATTTAATTTAATTATTCTGAAGGCATCTTTGCTCTACAGCATTGCTTTGCATGTGCCTAAAACTTTTGCACAATACTATATATATATATATATATATATATATATATACTTTCTACATCTCTACATTCAGTCATATTCTCAATGTCTGATCTCATGTCTCAGACTCTCTTTGTCTCCATCTCTCTTTATAATTTCACAGATGGTAACATGTGCAGTGATTTATATGTTGAGTTTGAGCCACCATCTATAATGGCAGGAAATGCATAGAAAAATGCTGGTGACTGAGGTGTTCCTGCAGCGTTCAGAACGACTTCCTACTGATCTCATCAAGTCTGCTAATGCCGTCTCTGTGGTTCACCAATCCCAGCAATTACACACACGATTGACTCTAACCTTTAGTTACCATATTTTACCTCTAGCCATCAGATGGATTATATCCAAAGTTTACTTTAACAAACCTTAAAAAGGCTTTTAACAAATCTTTTATTCTAAACCAGATGACATAATTCTTAAGAATTTAAATGAGACATTTGGGTCTGATTTTGGGGTTTTGAGAGAAACCACCTCCCACAAAAAGCCTATAACTTTAAACAGGTATGCATTACCAAAGGTCATGCATTCTCAGACTTTTAAAAGCCAGAGATCCCTTTAACTGTAAAATAAATTTCATGTGTCAACACATAGTGTATATATTTTTAATGAACACAATCCAACTATTCAGTATTAGGCTCATTATTTAAATATGTACAACATATTTTGGTTGTTATTGGTGCTATAGAGTTTGCCACTGACAGAACATATTAGGTACAAGTTATTTTTTATAGGCTGACTTGTTTTGGTGTTATTGAGGTTTGAATTAAACCAGCTGATATAAAAACTCAATAAGCAATATAACTTTCATAATGATGTGTAAAAATGTAATAAAAGAAACAATCACAGACCCCCGGGATATGCTTCATGGACCCCTGGGGGCACCGTTTGTTTTCGAATTCATATTCAAACACTTTTGTCAGCTTCCAAGCTCCATATATTTTTGTTTATTTTGGGATGGTACATTTTTATTTGCTCACTGTTTGTAGGAAATTGTGTCAGATCACAGTGGTAAGATTTGCTCCATTTCATTTAAAGGATACATGGTAGCAGGGGCAGATGGTATAAATGGGCTAGCAGTGTTAAGCCCGTGTGTCTTTCAAAGATAAAAAGAGCTCAATATAAGGTTTTGTTTTTGGCTGTTAACAAAAGTGTTAAGGTGGATTATTTTGGACTTTTGTAGAACCAAAAACAACAGCACCATTAATGGTTGTAAGGAAAATACACAGAATGGTATGAAGAAGCACAGCTTGGGCTGATTTCTTTCTAGCTCAGACTGTAGATACATGCAGCCTATCAGTGACAGTAAAGTCAGAAGACGACACAGAGTGAAACGCCCCCTAGATTTTGGTCTCATTTTCTCCATGTCATGGGCACATCTGTAACACATCATCAGCAGTGATGAACTTAAATGAGGTGAATTATTTACTTTATCATCCCTTTCCCCCCAAAAATGCTTTTTTTTTTTTTTTAGATATACCAAGCAGACGTTGTCCAATCAAAGTACAAATTACACAAAAGGACAGATGGCAGAACCATAAGTTTAGTGTTGTTTAGTTTGAATAAAAAGTATTAGATTAGAAGGTACATTATATGGCCAAATATATGTGGACACCTGACCATTAAACACATATGTGAGCCTTTCCTAAACTTTTGCCACAAAGTTTGAAGCACAAAATTGTCCATGTTCCAGCATGACAATGCCCCTTGCCCACAAAACAAGCTCCATGAAAACATGGAATGCCAAGGTTTTAGTGGAAGATCTTGAGTGTCCTGCACAGAGCCCTGACCTCAACCCCACTGAACACCTTTGGGATGAACTAGAACCTCACTAATGCTCCTTTGATCACAATGATCACAAATCCCTACAGCCACGCCCCAAAATCTAGTGGAAAGCCTTCCCAGAAGAGTGGAGCTTATTGTAACAGCAAATGGGGAATAAATCTGGAACGAGATGTTCAACAAGCACATATTGGTGTGATGGTCAGGTGTCCACATAATTCTGGCCATATACTGTATTAAAGATATAAACATTTAGCCTCCCATCTAATATCACAACCAGCATCACAATATGGTTCATGTGAAGCTTAATATAATGGATGTAAGACGGTGGAATTATTCGCTTAAATATGAGAATGCATCTAAAAACAAAGATCGCACTGTATAGAAAACAGCATGGTGGATATGTAGAGCAGAGCATGATGGGAAAACATAACAGTGCACAATGGGTGAGCAGTGACCCATTTGTAGACTTACATCTGTATCTCCAAAAGTCAGGAATACTTCCTACTGGCAATCACATTAAATCTGATGAATTATGCATTAAAACACATTTCCATTAGAATACATTTACATACAACACAAACAGATTTTACACAATATTAACTTTATATCTTCAGGGGCTTGTGAATCCCTGCGCTATTCTAAATCACTAAGGCAATGAGTACGCATTTCAATCCCTCGCTCAGTGTTTGCTTCAGCTCCCCATCACCTTCTCTGTGTTCTTCACCGAGCTCTCGCTCTCCACCTTTCACTCCCGATGAGGAAGTGCTTCTCTGTGGGACACTGGGAATGAGAAGTGAGAGACTCAGCTGGTGCTGTGGGCATTACTGACTCACTCTACACACTCACACTCACACACACACACACACACACACACACACACACACACACAAAAAAAATACAAGGAGCTCACTATTCATTTCTTATCCTCCCAGTGTGTGTGTGTGTGTGTGTGTGTGTGTGTGTGTGTGTGTGTGTGTGTGTGTGTGTGTGTGCGCGCATGTTTTCACCCTTTCTAGTGATTCATAACCATTTGGAGATTGCAAAGACATTTAGTTGGCATATAAATTGCTTTATATAAGTGATAAGTGACAGTAATACAGAAATCAATGGAAAATACAATTTGTGTGTGTGTGTGTGTGTGTGTGTGTGTGTGTGTGTGTGTGTGTGTGTGTGTGTGTGTGTGTGTGTTCCATGAATAGACAAATGCATATTCCAGTGGTATTTCTCTCTCTCTCTCTCTCACACGCACGCACGCACACACACCCACACACACACACACACACACACACACATACACACACACACACACACACACACACACACACACACACACACAGAGCTGATGTTGTTAATGCATGCACAAATCCTTACACACACACTCAAATTTCAAATGTAGGCAGTAATAAACGAGAGAGAGAGAGAGAGAGAGAGAGAGAGAGAGAGAGAGAGAGAGAGAATGACGTAGTTGCCTTTGAAATGGACTGGAAATGGCATTTTGTGAAATGTCTTCGTGTACGAGAGCAAATTTCCCAATGATTTACATCAAATGCTATTTACTCAGCCTAACAAGGTTTAAAACTCGTCTTAGGCATACTTATAAAGTACAAGCTACAGCTTTGAATATGGCATTGTATTGCATTATATCTGCCTACTTGTCTTTTAGGCCTCATTCACACATATCTGGATATTAAAAAAAAAAAAAAAGAAAAAGAACGAAAAGACACACACACACACACACACACACACACACACACACACCCACACACACACACACACACACACACAACAATTTGGAAACCCCCTGTTAAAGAAAAAAATGTACCTCCACACAGCAGCATATGTCTCCATCCACACAATGCAAAAAAAAAAAAAGAAAAAAAAAGCAACATGAGCATGCCAGACCAAAAGGTGGTGATAATGAGTCATAAAACTTGATTCCAAATGCATGAAGAGCATGTACATTACTCAGAGAGACACATAGAACACACAGAAGCAGGTCTGTTGGCCATTTTAGCAGATATGAGAGTGTTTTTGTATGTATTTCTATGTATACTTACTAATTACATACTGTTTCTCTACCTGGCAATAGCACTGAGGTGTTTAAAAGTCTCAGCAACACTGCTGTACCTGATACACTCATACCAACCCCAGACACACCACCATGTCAGTGCCACTGCTGTGCCACCCAAATAACATCTGCTTCAGTGGTGATCTTATGATGATTCCTTTCCATTGATGGACAGGCTAGACAAGACCCTGACAAACTGTGCATAGCAACAGATTGCCTACTATGTACGTTTAACTAGAAAAAACAAACAAACCTCGGATCATAATGCAATGATTTGTCAGGGAAGGTGTAAAAAGAGTCAGTGTTTTAATTAAGCATGTGTTTTGTAATAAGTAGAGACAGCCAGCAAGAAGCGGGAAGGAGAAGGGACTTGTCTCACATGTGAGAAAATGACTGAAGTAATTTGGATGAGATTATGTGTTATAACTGAGGTCGTAGAAACACTATGGAAATAAATAATTGGAAGAGGAGGGTTAGACAATGCAAAGAGGAAAACAAGTAGAAAATAAATCCAAGAGAGCAAAAAGAGAGATGGAGAAATGTATAAAGAAGTGTCAAGACTTGTATACTTATACGTTATTGAGCTTCCTTGAGTTGGGGGATGCTGCAGCTTGGAGACTGGAGAGGATGGGAACATAAGTAGGGTGTCTGTCCATTATTTTTGGTATCAACCAATTAAGTAACTGCTTAGTCCAATCACTCACATGTTGCAATGGCCAGTCAGAGATTAGAACTAGCTGTCCATCATTTTTTTTGCATCAGCCAACTCAATCATCCCCTCAATTCCTGAGTATGTCAAGTATGACAGAGATCAGTTCATCATTTATAATAGCCTACTCAAAATTCTCTGCTTTTGATAGATTCAACCCTTGATTTTTACCATTATAACTTGACAAACATTGCATTACACATTGCATGCAATGCGATCTAATTACTAACCTTTTAATTGCAAAATTGATCTCTTTTGGCTTGCTCCAAGATGCTTGGATATAAAGAATGTGGCATTTATTGTTCAATTATTAAAAAAAAAACAAAAAAAACAAAACAAACAACAACCATAAAATATAATAACACTTCTGTTATAAGGCTGCTTTCACACTTCATTTTTTTTCTGAGCTGGCAGCGCACATTTGACATGGCATCCTATGGGAAGCAGCCAATATTCCAACATTGCAATCTAACTAAAAATAACAACTTGACTATTTATGGGACATTCACCGATATGTGATGTGACGTCCCACTTTAAATGTGGCTGCAGGCAGTCAAGTCGCACAAGCAGTTTAAATTTGTTTAGATTTTTCTGCCCCTGAAGCTACAGCGAAGGCAAACAAATATAGTGTCCTCAAGGCAAACAAATACTCTATAGTGACCTCAAAATTGCCAAGTATTTTTGATTCAACATATCGTAAATCGCCTCATGTTTGGTAACTAATAATACTCATATTTAACTTGTGCTTTGTCCTCCATATTGTTGGCTGCCACCTGATTAATCAGGAGGTGAAAAAGCACTTGATGTCACTTTTGGAAAACTGAACTTTTGTCAAATTTGAAAGGGATCTGCTGCAACAAAAAACGCCAGCAGGAGTAACCGACATCCGATAGATTGGATTTCATTTAGATTAGATTAGATTAGATTAGATTCAACTTTATTGTCATTACACATGTATAAATACAAGGTAACGAAATGCAGTTTAGCATCTAATCAGAAGTGCAAGAGCAGCAAGTCCAATATATACAGTATGTGCAGTATGTAAGTTAAGAACAGTTATGTACAGATAAGTTAAATGAGCAGTTATCAACAGATAAGGGCAGTGTAACAGGTGGGAATAAATAAATTAGCATTAATATACAGAAGGGCAAATATACAGATGAAGTATGGGCAAAATATACAGATGTTCTATATTACATACAGAAGGGCAAATATACAGGTGTAGTATGGACAAATATACAGATGTGTTTTTTATATATATATATATATATATATATATATATATATATATATATATATATATATATATATATATATATATATATATATATATATATACAGATGTATAGTGAACGGATACACAGAGTGCTATGAATATATATACAGTAGTGAGAGAAAGCACTGTGAACACACTATAACAGTGACCAATGTAAGTAGTACGTATGTGAGTATGTACATATACAATGAATGCTATACAATGAATGATAGATGAGTACAGTCATAGTCACTGGGAGAGATGAAGAGGGAGGAGGAGTGTGTAGTGGTATGGGAGAAGGACAGAGAGGGTTCAGCAGGGGACAGAGTTCAGTAGGGAAACAGCTGTAGGGAAGAAGCTGTTCCTAAACCTGCTGGTTTTGGTCCGAAGGCTCCTGAAGCGCCTTCTGGAGGGTAGCAGCTGGAAGAGACTGTGGGCAGGATGGGAGGGGTCCTTGAGAATGCTGCGTGCCCGGCGTAGACTTCTCTTCTTCTGGACGTCGTCAATAGCAGGAAGTGGAGTCCCTGTGATGCGTTGGGCAGTTTTCACCACCCGCTGCAGTGCCTTGCGGTCAGCAACAGAGCAATTCCCATACCAGACTGTGATACAGTTGGTCAAGATGCTCTCAATCGCCCAGCGGTAGAAGTTACCCAGGATGTCAGCAGACAGGTGGTTCTTCTTCAGTGTCTTCAAGAAGAAGAGGCACTGATGGGCCTTCTTAACCAGGCTGGAGGTGTTGCTCGTCCAGGACAGGTTATCTGAAATATGGATCCCCAGGAACTTGAAGCTGGAGACACGTTCAACAGCCATGCTGTTGATATGGATGGGGTCATGTGTGTCTCCCTTCTCTTTCCTGAAGTCCACAATGAGCTCCTTAGTTTTGCTGGTGTTCAGGAGAAGGTTACTGTCAGCGCACCATGCGGCCAGGTGCTTAACCTCGGCCCTGTAGTCAGACTCATCGTTGTCACTGATGAGTCCGATCACAGTGGTGTCATCTGCAAACTTGATGATGGAGTTAGATCCATACATAGGCCTGCAGTCATGGGTGAAGAGGGAGTAGAGGAACGGGCTCAGCACACAGCCCTGTGGTGCACCAGTGTTGAGTGTGATGGTGGTGGAGCAGTTGTGACCTGACTTAACATGCTGAGGTCTGTTGGTCAGAAAGTCCATGATCCAGCTGCATTGTACTGATTCCAAGATCCCCAAGTTTAGTGGTTAACTTGGAGGGAATGACTGTGTTGAATGCTGAGCTGAAATCAACAAACAGCATTCTTGCATAGGTGTTCTTGTTTTCCAGGTGTGAGAATACACAGTGCAGCGCTGTGGATACAGCACCCTCTGTACTCCTATTGCTTCGATAGGCAAATTGGTGTGGGTCCAGTGTGGGGGGCAGGCATTTCTTGAGGTGTGCCAGGACCAATCGCTCAAAGCACTTCATAACTATGGGTGTGAGTGCTACAGGGCGGTAGTCGTTCAGGCACGTTGATGATGAGTGTTTCGGCAATGGCACTATGGAGGTGGTCTTGAAGCATGCTGGTACTGCTGCCTGGGCAAGGGACAGTTTGAAGATGTCCGTAAAGACCCCTGCAAGCTGCTCAGCACATGCTCTAAGCACACATCCAGGAATGCCATGAGGGCCAGCAGCCTTTCGTGCATTGATTCGGCTCAATGCGTTATGGACATCTGTAGGGGTGAGTGTGAGGGTCTGGTGGTCATCAGAGGGCAGGGTTTTGGCAGTCTTTTCCTTGTTGTCCTTGTCAAAATGAGCGTAAAAGTCATTTAGCTCGTTGAGGAAGGACACATTCATGGCTGTAGATGTGGAGTTGCTGGGCTTGTAGTCAGTGATAGCCTGAATGCTCTGCCACATGCGTCTGGGGTCGGAGTTAACAAAGTGTTCCTCCACCTTCAGCTTGTAGTTATGCTTGGCCTTCTTGATGCCCATTTTCAGGTCCGCCCTGGACGTACTGTAGGCCTGTGCGTCACCTGATCTGAAGGCACTGTTACGTGTCTTCAGGAGAAGCTGTCTCCTTGCTCATCCATGGCTTCTGATTAGGGTACATGGTGATCTGTCTGGTACATGCTGATCTGTCTGATTTAAGATGTGTGCAGGCGATTGAGAAAAAACACCAAGTATGAAAGCATCCTAATGCCTTTTTTGACAATTAGTAAGACAATTGGCTAATACATAATATGACGGAGTTCACCTTTCTGATTGGCCAGACTGCTACTCAAGTTATATGAGCGCTCAATGGTTAAGATGTCAGACTGTTGATCAAATGGTTGTGAGCTCAAATCCCAGTACTGCCAAGTTGCCACTGCTGGACCATTAACCTTCAGTTGTATAAGTGAGATAATGTAAGTTGCTTTGGATAAGCTGTCTACAAAATGTTATAAATGGATAGGATTAGATAGTCATGTTATATGATTGTCTAACCTTAACCTTATTTCTAACCATATATGATTGGTGCATAATGATTCTCACTGTGTCTCCCTACTCCCTACACCTATTGGTTCTCTATGTACTCCAGTTACCTAGGGCAAGAATATAGATTATACTCCCTTGATGTGTGGTAGTTTGGATAAATGTGCTGCTTAGCTGCTATTTAGCTGCTAAAATTCAAACTCCTGTCTGGGAAGTGGATGGCCCCCCATGAGATGAGGTCCCTGATGTTTTCAGATGAGATAAATAATAGCATCTGCTTATCATATACATTCTTATATGGTTGAACCAGAGTCTGATCCTGAAAACAAAGCAAAAGTCAACAATCCAATTCCACATTCAAAATTACAGCTGTTTTTCCCCTTAATGGTACATTCTTACATTTTCTTAGTGTTTGCTATTCTGCGTTATTACTTTATACATGAGGAGGTTAAAACTCTCCACAAATCATGCTGTTAACAGCCTTATTTCCATAAGTGAGGGGTTGCTAGCCAATATAATTCATGGGAATGAGACTGGGAAAGTAATCACACTCACAAAGTCCCAGAGAGTGTACCTAATAATATTATATTATGAGCTGAGTGTGGGGTGTATGGCTCTAAACAACCGCAAAAACACGAATGAACTGACTCATCTCCTTAAATGATACACAGTTTTTAAATCTCTGAAAGTTGGCAAAATCCTGAACTTTGGGTAAAACTGCAAAAGTGAGAGGTTTATAAATTTCTAACACTGCTTGCATAATTACAAGTTAAAAGCTGTTCAAATATAGATGGATACAAAGATTATTAGGGTTGGTCAGGAAACTTGGGTAATAAGCATCACTCTCCTGGAAAGAAAAAAATAATAATTGCAGTGTTTTGAAAGATTAAACATCTTCAAAGTTTAAACATGTGATTTGATTTAAGTGACGTGAGACACAGTCTGGCCATTGTCCTCTGATCTCTCTCATCAACAAGTCATTTCTGCTCGCAGAACTGCTGCTCAGGGGGTGTTTTTTGTTTCTCGCACCAGTCTGTGTAACTCTAGAGGCTGTTGTGTGTGAGATCAGCAGTTTCTAAGATACTCAAACCAGCCCATCTGGCACCAACAACCATGCCACAGTCAAACATCTCATTTTTCCCCACTGTGAACATTAACTAAAGCTCTTGACCTGTTTCGGCATGATTTTATGCATTACGCTGCTGCCACATGATTGGAGAATTGTATGAATGAGCAGGTGTACAGGTGTTCCTAATAAAGTGGTCATTGTTAGTAGAGAGGTGATAGGAAGGGTTGTTGTCCTGTCGGTTAAAAAAAAAATCCTTGTCTTTGGGCTATTACATTTCTAGTCATGCTCAATAGTTAACTAATTGGTTCTGTAGATTTTTTTTTTTTTCACTTATTGAAATAAGATTAATTTATCTTCCTTCTTATTGTTAAACTTTGGACTTTGGGTTATGGCAGCCCCTGAGCAATTTAATTCAATTTGAAAAACATATTAAAGTAGTTAGCAAGTACTAAATAGTTATTTACCACTGCAACTGAGTATTTTCATCCACTTTAACTGTAAAACTTTTCAATTTAATGCTTGGCAATACTGATAATGCTGTCTTGAAGTACAAAAGAACTGAACTGAAAGTCAAATCAGTACCACTGAGTGCAGAAATAAACCCTGGATCAGTAGATGGAAGGACGCAGAAGGGGGAGGGGGAGAGGCCTGGGGCTGACAAAATCATAAACGTGATAGAAAAAGCAACACTGTTCCAGATGACATTTTTATTGATTGGTAGAGAAATAGCCCTGGCGCTTGACATTGCTAATCTCTTGGGCTGTGATATCCACCAAGTGCTTGTGTGTGTGTGTGTGTGTGTGTATGTGTGTGGATGCTCAGACATGTCGAGCCAGCTTGTCAAAGCTTGTGATAAATTCATTGTTTTCACATGAACATGATGTACTTGGAGGTTCTTGGCCCATTTTTACTGGCAGAAAAGAGAAAGTGTGTACGCACACACACACACACACACACACACACACACACACACACAGTTAGAGAGAGAGAGAGAGAGAGAGAGATACACACATATTATAAGTCCTGTTGACAGAAAACCCATCAGAACAATAGTAATGAAAGAAGACTGAGAGAGAGAGAGAGAGAGTGTGCGTGTATTTGAATTTGTTTCTTTCATCTTTTCATTTTATTCCCTCAAATTCAATTATCACCATTATTAATTCACTTTCCTTTATTTTAATTAATGCTTTGGCAACAGTTTTTTTTAAAACTACAATCCATGCCAATAAAGCTATTGGAGAGGAAAACCAGAAATACTATAAATACTAGAGGGATGAAAATGAATGCTGATAGAAGCATGAAAAGAGAAAGGAGGCAGACGTGGAGAGAGGGAGGTGAAGGACAGAAGGTGAGCAGAATGCGAGGGATTAACTCCCTGAGTGTGTGGACGGTCAGGTAGCATCTCAGGACGTCTTCCTGTTTCCTGTTTAGGGAAAGCTGACAATGAATCAGCACAGTTGGTACTGCCAAAGCACTGTGTATTCATACTGCAGCCGGTACCACACACAGGGCCACAGGACACACACACACACACACACACACACACACACACACACACACACACACACACACACACACACAGCAACATCAACACTGTTATATATATTCTGACTGTGAGGGAGACAGAGGGGAGGAGAGAGAAGAGGGTGAAAGGGTGGTAGATTACATGAAAAAGCATTCTAGCTTTGTCAGCACCACCACCCTGACCAGGGTTACTGACAATAAATAAATGAAAAGGGTTCTAGCTGCAATACATGGCAGAGATGAAGACAGGAGAGAACAGGAGATAAGATGAGAGGAGAGGAGAGGATGGGAGAGGGTGAGAAGAGAAGACAAGAGGAGGCAAGCCAAGGCCACACACAGGGAGAGCCACATGGCAGAATCTTTGTGCTGTTCATTCTCTTCACCATGCAGAGAGTTCCAACAGGGTCATCTGGAGCCACAGTATGAGTGCACTGCTCTTACAGAGAGAGAGAGAGAGAGAGAGAGAGAGAGAGATAGGGGACTAGTTTTTCAGGCCTACAACTTGACCTGAGCTTGTGTATAGGTATTTATAGTTATAGTACCATTTACAGATGAGTGATAAATTACAATGTCCTTATTACAGATGATTCTGCAAGTCTCTGGAATTGTACAGAACACTGTTTACATTCCTCCAATTGGTGTTTTGAAGGTGATGAGGGTTTAGAGCGCTGTTGAATACGCCACTCCAAAATCTCCCATATGGTCCCACTGAACCATTCAGTGAGTACTCGTACCCTGTGGATGGGGGTGGAGTCATCCTGGAAGAGACCACTCCCATCAGGTATCCCATAAAGGTCCTCAGTAAGTAGAATTCACCTCCGGGGCATATCATTACCACCATTTAATAAAGAGTTTTAAAAAAGAGTCAGCAGTTGAAGCTTGCCTTGCGACTTTATTTTTATAAAATCCAAGAAAAATCACTCTAACATGTTAGAATTCCTCCAAATTTTGTGTGAGTTCATGTTAACATATAGTACCTGTAATTAGCCTGTTTAACATTGTTAGCTTGACGTTAACATAAGATTGTTCCAGAAACATTGCAGTTTAGTGCTTTTCCCTGCCCCCAAAACACCAGACAAGTTTAGCATAATAAGTTACATTTGATGATTATCTTAAGGTGATACACTGAACCCTATAAGTTGAACCTGATAAGTCAAAACATACTGTATAAGTTCAACCTGATGATCTGATGACTCACACCTGGCAACTTAAATTTTGATGAGTTTGAACTTCATGAGCTGAATATAGTTATTTGAAAGTGTTCAATTGAACCTGATTAGTCAAACCAGGTTAGTTAAACTTGATCAGTCGAACCTGGTAAGTTAAACTAAAATAATTAAAATGGAGACGTGAAACTTAATGAGTTGGATACCCAATTAGACAAACTTGGTATGTTAACCTTGATGAGTTGAACCCAGTTAGTGGAATCTGAAAAAATTAACATGGTGAGTCAAACCCTAAACCTGAACCTGGTAGGTTTTACCTGATTAGTCAAACCAGGTAATCTAAACTTGATGAGTCGAACCAGCTAAGTTAGACCTGACTATTTGAAGTGGATAAACTGAACCTGATGAGTTGAATTTGATAAAGTGTACCTGTTAAGTTGAACCTGATAAGTTTATCCTGACAAATTGACCCTGGTAAGTGGAACTTGAATTGAACCTGGAAAATTCAAAGTGGTAAGTTGAACCTGACTTATTGAACCTATTTTGTTGAACCCAATTAGTAGAACTAACTGCTAACTGCTGTCCTAAAGTATGAAAAATACGACACACTAAACCGTACAGTTCTGCAATAACTGTAATTCAACATTTATACAGAATACCTCCGTCTATCCTTCAAATGCCACTCAGAGCCTGGATTTGCATATGGCACTTGATAGAACTGTATTCACATCTCACTCTCTCTCTGACTCTCTCATGTCATTTAATCAATAAATGTATAATTTTTCTGAGTCACAAAGAAGAGGGGAAACTTTTGTAAAGAATTTGCCTCTGATTGACTTATATTTCAGGCAGTAGAGGAGAAAGTGTTTTTCATCTTCTACCTGTTAATAACTGACAGTGCCTATATCGGTCTCCAACTTCAGTGGTGTCATCCTCTCACCACTGCCTAGTTTACAGTTACTTATTTTATATTGAGTTTTTCATTCTTTAATGTTTTTAATGGTTACATAGTCTGCCAGTTTGGATTTCAGCTCTGTGTGGTAGTGTGAGTAGACGCAGTGGGTGAGACTATATAGAGAGCTGGTTGGCCAGAAAAGCTTTATATTTTATTGAATGTGGGTCGGCCTGATTTGAACGAGTGCCAATATTTTATCGCTCTTTTTTGTATTTGTAGAGGATAAAGTTCAGGCTCTCCCCCGTGGGTGATATTAGAGGTGTTTCTCTGAACTCCCAGATTTTTTTTTTTATTATTTCAAATTCCAGTTTTATATGGAATTGCTCCTCAAATATACCAGAATTGGATTTATTACTGAATTAAACAGTTTCATCCAGATTTTGACTGGAATATTCATTTTTGTTGAATCTTGCTCTGATGGCATATAAAGCTCTTGTGGTTGTCTCACTGAGAAAATGTTACAGCCAGGACAAAAATTTCTGATGAGATGATGAGCTGTCTTCAATACTGAGGTACGTTTAACTGAAATTATGCTTTAACAGTTGTCTTCTGTAAATAAACTAATATCTGTATTCCTGAGATCTGGACTTTTTCTTGTGTAGACTGTCAGCAGCCACTGTTCCAGGAGGGAGAGGCTTTGCTATAAGCTCTGCTCTGTGGGGGGATATTAGGACCAGGTCATCAGCATACAGCAATTATTCAATTATTTCATTACTAATTTCAATGTGCAGTATTTTGTTGCACGTTTGCTATTCATGTCAAATGTTTTCCCACCTTTTCTAATTTGAGGAAGATTAATTAGTAATCAACTGCTTTGTGAAAACCTACATGTAACATTGGAGCCAGAATCAGAGTGAGGATCTATGTGCAAGTAGTTTAATATAGATCACAGCAAAGTGAAATCACAAATAAAATGTCCAAAACCTTAAGGCAAGCAATAGGTCAGGTGCAACAAGGCAAAAGGGTACTATAATGACAAACCCAAGAAACATCACAAGGGTTCAAAACACGTTAAGGTAGTCAGCAGTAACGAGATCCGGAACCTACTGAGACAAAGGGAGTGGCAGGACTTCGCAATGAATGAGCGTATATGAATTGCTTAAATACTCTAAAACCAGGAAGTAACCAGGAAGTAAATGGTAGAGGTCTTTCTTACATTACTGTACATGTACAGCATGTGAATATTTTTCAGATGAATATAATTCATCTGAAGTGCAATGTTAAAAATCAGTAAAAAGCTGATTTGCTCAAAATGTTGTGATTTTATCCCAAAATTACTGCACATGCAAATACCTTGATAATTATTGGGGTCAAATTTGTGTCCTTGTTTATAGTCCTTGGTACCAGATATCAGGAAAATGTCCTGATTGTAATATTAGATAAAAAGCATTAATCAGTGTTTCAGTTGCTTTGGGGTTACAGAGTTCAAGCATTTGGTTAATTGTCTGGACCACATTTTGTTTAATTTCAGTATTTTGATTGGCAAGTCAATGCGTTTTTTGTGTCCGCATTTGGTTGAAGTCCGGGTGGTCTGTTTTTCAAAGTAAGATTTTCATATTGCTCCATTTTGGTTTGGCAGCTCTGCATCAAAGTGGTGAAATCTTTTGTAGATCTCTCTCTCAAAAAAGTTCAAATGAACTGCGTCTTCCATTTGATCAAGTTTTAAAAACATTTAGCCTTTTTTCCAACTAGGATTTATAGTCTTTTAAATCTCTGAATAATTTACACATAGATCCTGATTGTTTGGGTCTCTATGTTGTTGTTTTTTTCTTGAGGTTTTACAGTCACCATCAATCCATAGTTCTCTTTTTTTATTTTTCTTGGTTTGACTGTTTTTGTTTCTGAGAGTTTCTTATGTGATGTTTGACATTTTAATCAGAGTTTTGAGAATGTTATTAATGTTGTTTGTTGCCATAATTATTTCATCGGGGTTTGGTATGTTATTTATCAGTTATTTAGTTATTTATCATTTAGTTAGTTAGCCATTATTACTTATTTATCAGAAAATTGTTGAACAATTTTTAGATTCATTCTATTTGTTCATAGACTTTAATGGATATAATCTCTCTGGTTCTGGAGAACTGTGGCACAAGTTTAAGGTATAGTACCATTTGGCAGTGACCAGACAGTAGAGTTTAATATCTATACTGTTATACAATATTCCACCACACTACAGCCTCATCTGGAGTTAAAGGTAAACCATTCAAGAGATTCTCCATTTGTTCTATGTAAAAGCCCTTTCATTGTGTGTCACTGTTTCTTTGTTCAATGTTTGGAGTTTCTGCCAGGGTCTTCGTATATTAAAACATAACCTTGTGCTTGAAAGTATGTGAAATATATATATTTAATTTCCAGCCAAATTGCTGTCTCTTCTTTCTTAACTATCTCAGTTAAATGTTTGTAGTTTCCTTTGTAACAAATGATTATTCCATCTGAAACAAGGCCACATTTATTTTTGTGAGTTTTTTTTAGTTTTTAATGAGGGAACATTAAAATCTCTATTTCCTCTGGGACAGGATGCATCTGCTTAGGAACAACTCCATGTTTCTTGGACCATAGCATTGTCAATATCTTTTATGTTCTCAACAAACTCTTGATCTAATGTTTCCCCCCTCAAATGTACTAGAATATAAGCCTTGTATATTTCAACAACTAACTTTGTAAATCGTGAAATTGTATTCTATTGTGTTATACAGTGAATCTTGTTGAAAGTGACAGTTAAGTGTCATATTATTTCAGTTAGACAGTTAGAATACAATAATAAGCTATTGTGTTGATTGATACATGTGTCATATAACATTGTTTGTGCAGCAATTGTGCTATAATGATGTTCAGAAAAGGTCAACGAAGCCATCATTACAGTTCCATATTTAACTGCCTGAGACATGCTTGCCTTAGTTTGTTTAATCACATTTTATTGGCTATCAGTTGGGGAGCATGCATTTTTCCTGTTTTTGTTTGAAAGCTGGCTGAAATACTAGCTGTTGAGGTGCAAATGACTTTCCTAAGAGCATTTATTTTTTTTTGTATTTGAACACCACAGGTTTACCATTGGCATGCAGCGCAGGAGACTTTTCTCTTGTAGATGTTTTCCATTGGATGCAAATAGCAGGAGAGGTTCAGTATGATTATTGTTCTGTGAAGTTGGGAATAGCTGATACTAGTGTATGGGGAATCTCTTCAGTCCCTGAATCTGCTTTTGGTCGATAAGCTTCAGAGTGAATTGCTGATCTGGTGACTGGTGGGTTTTATACAGTGGGGGAAAAAAGTATTTGATCCCCTGATGATTTTGTACGTTTGCCCATTGATAAAGAAATGATCAGTCTATAATTTTAATGGTAGGTATATTTTAACAGTGAGAGACAGAATAACAACAAAAAAATACAGAAGAACACATTTCAAAAAAGTTATAAATTGATTTGCATTTTAATGAGTGAAATAAGTATTTGACCCCTTCGACTTAGTACTTGGTGGCAAAACCCTTGTTGGCAATCATAGAGGTCAGACGTTTCTTGTAGTTGGCCACCAGGTTTGCACACATCTCAGGAGGGATTTTGTCCCACTCCTCTTTGCAGATCCTCTCCAAGTCATTAAGGTCTCGAGGCTGACGTTTGGCAACTCGAACCTTCAGCTGCCTTCACAGATTTTCTATGGGATTAAGGTCTGGAGACTGGCTAGGCCACTCCAGAACCTTAATGTGCTTCTTCTTGAGCCACTCCTTTGTTGCCTTGGCTGTGTGTTTTGGGTCATTGTCATGCTGGAATACCCATCCACGACCCATTTTCAATGCCCTGGCTGAGGGAAGGAGGTTCTCACCCAAAATCTGACAATACATGGCCATCGTCCTTCGTCCCTTTGATGCACTGAAGTTGTCCTGTCCCCTTAGCAGAAAAACACCCCCAAAGCATAATGTTTCCACCTCCATGTTTGACGGTGGGGATGGTGTTCTTGGGGTCATAGGCAGCATTCCTCCTCCTCCAAACATGGCGAGTTGAGTTGATGCCAAAGAGCTCGATTTTGGTCTCATCTGACCACAACACTTTCACCCAGTTCTCCTCTGAATCATTCAGGCAAACTTCAGACAGACCTGTACATGTGCTTTCTTGAGCAGGGGGACCTTGAGGGCGCTGCAGGATTTCAGTCCTTCATGGCATAGTGTGTTACCAGTTGTTTTCTTGGTGACTATGGTCCCAGCTGCCTTGAGATCATTAACAAGATCCTCCTGTGTAGTTCTGGGCTGATTCCTCACCGTTCCCATGATCATTGAAACTCCACGAGTTGAAATCTTGCATGGAGCCCCAGACCGAGGGAGACTGACAGTTATTTTGTGTTTCTTCCATTTGTGAACAATCGCACCAACTGTTGTCACCTTCTCACCAAGCTGCTTGGCGATGGTCTTGTAGCCCATTCCAGCCTTGTGTAGGTCTACAATCTTGTCCCTGACATCCTTGGACAGCTCTTTGGTCTTGGCCATGGTGGAGAGTTTGGAATCTGATTGATTGATTAGCTTCTGTGGACAGGTGTCTTTTATACAGGTAACGAGCTGAGATTAGGAGATTAGCACTCCCTTTAAGAGAGTGCTCCTAATCTCAGCTCGTTACCTGTGTAAAAGACACCTGGGAGCCAGAAATCTTGCTGATTGATAGGGGATCAAATACCTATTTCCCTCATTAAAATGCAAATCAATTTATAACTTTTTTGAAATGCGTTTTTCTGGATTTTTTTTTTGTTGTTGTTGCTATTCTGTCTCTCACTGTTAAAATACACCTACCATTAAAATTATAGACTGATCATTTCTTTGTCAGTGGGCAAACGTACAAAATCAGCGGGGGATCAGATACTTTTTTTCCCCTCACTGTATAGTAGTGTCAAATAGTGTCAGTGCAGAGCTGATCTCTGAGACCATGTTTTGCATTTATTCAGGTCATGCATTGATTATAAAAAGGAACAGCCTTCTAATTAGTGTTCGAGACTCAGACACAGTATCAGTGTTTAAGTCTAGGCTTAAAACATGTATGTTTAGAGTCCCTGCTTGCTGATACTAGTGATCCTGAACCCTTCTGCTCTTCAAACCTGCCTGATCCATTCTGATGCCCTACTTCAGGTTGGAGTTCTCATCACCTGAAAACCATTTGCTGCTGCTGAGGATGGGCCCATATGGACAGCCTAAAGATCAATGAGATTACTGCAGATGGTACCACTTAGAAGCCATAAAGATGACTTAAGACTGCAATTGCTATGAACAGTTATGCACTCAAGTCTCCATCATTGAACAACTGATAACATCAACAAAATAGACTTCATGTTAAAACTATAAAGAATTCAGAAACAACTCTGATGCTTATATTCATAAGTTGCTCATAAGCTCAAGTTCCTGGTTACACAAATGCACTTTTTGATTATACAGTATACAATTATAGAGAGGAAATTATTTACAATCGGACTATCCAGTGTCACCAAGATGAGTATGGTTTCTCTTTTGAGTCTGGTTCTTCCTCAGATAGTCTCAGGGAGTTTTTCCTTGCCACCATTGCCTCTGGCTTGCTAATTAGGGATAAATTTATAACTTTAAAATTTATATCTGGAATTTGTACTGTATATTGTCCATTGGTAAAAGTGCTATACAAATAAAATTGAATTTAATTTAATTTAATGTTTGTCTGCAGTTCCATCTTTGTTGTGAAAAGTTTACTATGTAATGCTTCCTTGACCCCTGCTAACTCGCTCCCAAATGGCCATCTATAGGTCATCGAGCTCTGTCCTTGTTTGTTTCAGGTCATCTGATAATCTTGCTTTAGTTGTTTTCTTTTGGTATCTTTCTAATCTGTCTATCACTTCACATAATTTCAGTAACCATAGAAGTGGCTTTCAGAGGCACTGAACTGGCTTTCTATAATCATTTAGCTGTTTCTTCAGAAGTTCAGTCTCTTTATGGAGTGACTGTGGCTCAGGTGGTAGAGCAGGTTGTGACTTCATGTACTGAAGTGTCCTTGGGCAAGACACTGAACAAGTTGCTCCCGATGGTAGCTCTGCTGCCATTGGTGTGTGAGCGTATGCGTGAGTGAGACACAGTGTAAAGCGCCTTGTGAACCGCAAAGGTTAAAAGGCGATAGATAAGTGCTGACCATTTACTGGCGGTGAAGTGAGATAGCATTTGATCTTGAGCTCCTCATGTGAAAGTGGTGTAAGAGGACTGGGAGGCTTTCTTTTGTGATATTGGAACCAGGTGTCTGGTATATAGTAGGTTGTCTGCTGGATTGGTGTTTTTTTCTCTTCTTTCTCTGTGTAATGTGTGCTTGAGAGAGATCCGCGCTGATGATACCACTTTTCTGAGCTGGGTGAAATATTTGATAAAAGTTTATAGAGTAAGTTCACTTCCCTGGACCACAACTGTGTCTATTTACTAGATGTTGAGTGTTCCAGAAGTTGTTTTTCCAGACTCTTTTTCCACAGTCTTGAAATACTACAATTTTCCTTGCCTTTCCTTGGTGATGTAGCTGTAGTGTGGGCAGAAGGTGCTGTGCCATGCATTTATGTTCTCTGTGTAGAAAAAGAAATTACCCAGGGTGCTTTGATTTCCTTTCTTTGTATAGTCAGCAAATAGGGTCTAGTTTTTTTGGGGGGTTTTTTTGGGTTTTTTTTGTAATCTTTCTTCGTATGTTCTGAGTTAGTTCCTGTATAAGCTTTAATCCACATGCACAGAAGGCAATTGCAAACATGTAGACATTACACATATGGCACCCACATGGACATACGTATATATATATATATATATATATATATATATATATATATATATCTTGCTGTGAAGCCCCTGGTTAGTTCTGGTTTCCATCTTAAGACAAATAATTTGTTGAATGGAATCAATCTGTGTGCAGTTAAAGTGTCATGTGATCTTAATAGAAATACACCTGTTCCTGGAATCCCCCAGAGTTTGTTAGAGAACATACCTATGAAGAGAAAGGAATTATCAAAACAAGTCTGGGACAGGGTTTTGGAAAAGTATTGGTCTGGTTGATACTTTCAAATATCACAACCTTTGAACATCTGACAGAACACCATTAAATGCATTATTAAATTTGGAAAGAATCTGCCTGGAGGAGGCTGTCCATCAAAAAACGGTGTTTTTTGGTTGTTAAAAATGGGTGTTTTAACAAATTCCTGACAAACAAAATTATATATACAGGGATGAGTCAAATGAAAACCTTTTTTTTTGTTTGTTTGTATTGTTTATTGCAAATAGGTGTCACAAACATGTATGAGGTTTAAAGTAGCAGTAGAAGGGGCTATTGAGAACAATGGACCAGTAGTACATTTTAGCTTTTGCGACTAAAAATTTAATGTACTGTTCCTCTAGTTTATGTTGCGCTCAAACAACAAGGTTTCCATTTGACTCACCGTCATATTTTTCAGGAGCTCAAATTGCTATGTTGATTTCTATCTTTAACTGACTTCACAGGTTGGAGCTTTAATACTTTCCAGACGGACAGAGATGGTGTGAGCATTTGTAAAGTGTGTGTTTGTAATGTGTGTGTTTGATTTGGTGCAGTGGAATTAATTCGTGTACATCCCAAAACTGAAACACATGCAGGCTACCGTGGAACATCTTTACATGGGGATAATCCCACCCAGCTGTACGTTAGAGTATAGTCAGACCATGGTTCACACACCTCCTTCCCAGACCATTAAACACACACTGGCTGTTACAAACATGCAGACCTAACACATGAGGCACACATGGGCATATGGAGTCAATAACTCACGCTAATGGACACAAACAAACATATACCATGCTGCAATATGTGTGTGTGTGTGTGTGTGTGTGTGTGTGTGTGTGTGTGTGTGTGTGTGTGTGTATGTGTGTGTGTATGTGTGTGTGTATGTGTGTGTGTGTGTGTGTGTGTGTGTGTGTGTGTTTGTAGAAACAGATGCAGCAAAAAAAGTTTTGCACTAATCACTGAGTTCCAGGATGAAATCTGCATATGGTAAAATTTCACAGAGGAACTGATTAGAATGGGTTTTCAAGAGAAAGGAGGTTGCAGTAATGTTGAGTTTCTCATGAACTCAACAGCTTACAGTACATCCAGATTGTCAGCAGTGGGCGCTGCATCTGAATTCGTACACTTCTTCCAACGCTCAAGTGTTGAAAAGCCCAAGGCACATTCGGTGTCAGGGGTTGCATGTCACCATAAAGTTCTACTCAGGACACTTTTGAGGATTGCTGTCACAGCTAATTTAGAGCCGGTCCTCAGCACATGCCAGCTAACAGAGGCGGATCCAGACTTGTTCCTAGACGCTAATGAGGCAATTCAACACCCGAGTCAATGCAAGTGCGTTTTAATCATTTGCACATTCTGATATAAGTGTAATATGATAAATACATTTTAAGAGTTTAAAGTTTAAAGGTCATACAGACAACTGGATTTGTGAATTTAAGTAAAGTTCCACACTTACCTAAATGCCAAGTAAGGCAGAAGAGTAATATGTTATACTGTTGCAAATAAGTGTGCTTCATTTTGGATGCACCCACCGTGTAACAAAGCAGGAAGCTTTTCTTAACTTAAAGGCGCTGATCAGTGATCACTCTCTGAGATTCATAATCTGCCAAGTGCAGTTTTATTAACAGAGCAATCCGACTGTCATACGCTCATCTTAAACATTTATCTGGGCATTTACATTTAGGACAGTTAGAATAAGCAGAATGTGGCTATTAAAAAAATTCTACTCTAACCTCATACACTACGGTTATCTATAGCCTGAAATGACACCAAGGCGCTAAGCGATGTGCCTGCAATTATTAATGTGGCATAAAATAATAAAAATGACTGATTAATAACATATAAAGTGCAGTCTCATTTCTCCAAAGGAGCTGAATGCCTAAGGCGCCATGGAGAGAGAGAGAAAGGGAGGAGGAAGAAAAACATTTAGAGAATGAGTGTGACCAGACTCAATAATCATTCATCACTGGAAACAATGAAAGAGCCTGTCGAGCAGCTCAAATCAAACACAGGAACACGAGCCCACGTAAAGTGATAATCAATACTCAGCAATAATGCCGGCTATATATCAAGCCAGGCCCGAGAGGCAAAAACCGTACACAAATTTAAATCTTACACGAGAAGTACAAATCATACAACTGCCATGTATCATAGAGCAATTTCTAAACCTAAGGGCTTCAGTTTTGTGTGTATATCTGATTTCTGTCCTCATTATAACTCAGCCAGGTAATCAGCATAGTTCAGATTTTCATGCACTCAAAATATTATTGTCCAATCTATGAAAAAAACGAAAAACAATCCTTCCCAGAAGTCAGAGGTCGTGGGTGGCATCTTGCATCTTTTGTATTGTGTAAGTAATGTCACTGATCTAGCATGATACCATTCAGCTCACACGCAGCAGTACACACATACACATGGTCCAGTGCGTGTTTGTGTTACTCAGTAGTGGTGAAAAATACACAAACCCTTAAATCCTATGCAGTGACACTATTTGCTTTCACAATGTGCAATAGTTAAACGCCCTGGACGATCACCAGTCTGCATACGAAATTGACACAGAACACAGCCACTGTGGGTTGCACTCAATGCCAGTCCAAAAACTGGATTTAAAAAAAATGAGAGGGTTGTGTCAGGAAGGGCATCCAACATAAAACCTGTGCCAAATCAATTATGCGGACCAATGATGGCGACCCCAAACAGGAGCAGCCGAAACAACACTTTTTACATGGCAGAAAGTTACTCATATTCGGGTTACGCAGCTGTTCAAGTCGATTTTCTCAGCAGCCCATTCAGGTTATTAAAATTTACTAAGTGTAGATTACAATTACAAGTTGGACGGAGTTCTCTTGAGTAGCTGTCTAAAACAGGATTTTTCAATAACACAATGATAGAATATCATGAGAAGCAAGTATTTACAATCCCAGTTCCAAAAAAGTTGGGACACTGTGTAAAATGAAAATAAAAACAGAATGCAATGATTTGCAAATCTCATAAACCCATATGTTATTCACAATAGAACATAGCAAATGTTTAAACTGAGGAAATGTACCATTGTAAGGTAAAAATAAGGTAATTTTGAATTTGATGGCAGCAACACGTCTCAAAAAAGTTGGGACGGGGGAAACAAAAGGCATTTATTTATTTATTTATTTATTTATTTATTTATTTATTTATTTTTATATTGATTTATTCCCGCATGTATTTATTTCCATATTTATTTATTTCTATATAAATGGGAAAAAATAAATAAAAGAATAAATAAAAAATATATAAAAGTTAAAGAATAAAAATAAATTTAAAAAATAATTACAGAAAATAAATGAAGGAAAAAGTAATGCAAAAATTAATTTAGGATTAAATTTAATTAAAGATGAATTATATTTGTTTTATAAAGTCAGTCTTTATTTATTTTCCTATTATTACATTTATTTATTTATCTATCTATTTATTTATTTATTTATTTTTAACTTCTGCAGGTTTGGTCCTCCATACACCTTACCCCAATCCCATGCAACTGTTTGAGTAGCACTTAAGTTTGTAGTTACATTTGAGGTCTGAATACAGATGTGTGCAATTTCAGTATTAGCTTCTCACTACTCGTGTATAAATCAACTCCAAACACGACCCTTACTGTGGATAGAGATAACATCCTAGCTCTTGTCCAAGCTCTTGTTCTCTCTAGACTGGACTATTGTAATGCTCTCCTTGCAGGCTTTCCGGCATGTACTATCAAGCCTTTGCAACTGATCCAGAATGCAGCAGCGAGGTTGGTCTTCAACGAGCCGAAGAAAGCTCACGTCACACCTCTCTTCATCAGTCTGCACTGGCTGCCAATAGCCGCTCGCATCAAATTCAAAGCACTGTTGCTTGCCTACATGACCACCACTGGCTCTGCACCAACATACCTAAACTCGCTAGTTCAGATATATGCGCCCTCCAGAAGCTTGCGTTCTGCTAGTGAACGACGCCTCGTGCTGCCATCCCAAAGAGGCACAAAATCACTTTCACGGACCTTTTCCTGGACTGTTCCTATCTCAATCCGAGCAGCTGAGTCTTTAGCCATTTTCAAAAAAACGTCTAAAGACACTTCTTTTTCGGCAGCACCTGACCAATTAATACTAGCACTTACCTATTCTATTTGTTTGTCTGTTTAAAATGGAAAAAAAATAAAAAATCCTATGTGTACTGTGCTAGAATTACTGAGACTTGTTACAGCACTTGTACACTGTTGCCCTCTTGTTGACCGAATTGCTTCTATTGTTCTCTTCATTTGTAAGTCGCTTTGGACAAAAGCGTCTGCTACATGATTAAATGTAAATGTAAATGTAAATCATAGTTATGCCAAGCTTTTGTATTGGCTTATTTTAGCAGCATTTAAAGTTTTTCCTTTAATGAGATGAGGTGTGGGTGATTTCTGAGATCATAAGGCCTATTCTTAGGGCATTGCCTTAGTTCTCTGGTTAATTAAAGTTACTAAGATTAGCTCTATGTGTGGAGCACTTTTTGGCTACCTTTTGTGCACACCCTTAATTACCCTGGCATTACCTCTTAGCTAAGGATAACTGTCTTCTGTTTCTTTCTGTGGCCTCAAAGAGAGAGAGAGAGGATACATTTTTTTTACTTGAAGCTAGAAATCCTGTAAATTGTAGGTAACAATGGCGTAGTGTGTTGCACAAGAGCATCACTTGAAATGCGGTGTTGTGCAGTGACTAAAAGTAGTCAAGCTATTAGTCAGCTGCATCCTTACCACCAATTCCAACTGGCTGCACACATGCTGTATACATGCACTATTCAGCTTTTATAATTCTAGTGGAACATTAAATGCGTCTCTCAAAGCAGTTTCAAATATAACCTCGTCCTAAAAACCCATCTGCATCTTCCTCTCAGCTTTATCATTTTAAACTCATCCTTTTCATCTTCATCTCTAATCATTCTTCCTTCTCTCTTTTCTCTCTCTTTGCAGCTGACTACCCCCCTCCCTTCCCCCTTCTCTCTATCTCTCTCTCTCCCCTTCCTTATAGGGGGTATTAATCTCTTCTCCCCAAGGCACGTCATGGCTATGGGGATGAATAGATCCAGCCTGTCAGCCTCATGAAAAGTGAGTGCAGATTAATTGGGATTTTCCAACGACTGTAAATCCAGAGTTCAAAATTTCATCATCAGTCACCAAACTGGAAAAAATGTGGACGCCCATCCCACCATCCCCCTGCCTTCTGAGAGCTTGTACTGTACTGTATATCTACAGAGATACAGGAGAAAGCTCTTAATGACAGGTAGCATGAAAATGACACAAGCATATAACACACTCCTACATCTAAGCAACTGTTTAACTATTGATAATGAAAACAGAAGAACAGGGGGAGAGGTGAAGGCATTGTTCTGACTAGAAAGAAACTCCGAGCGCAAAGAGCAAAATGGAGGACGGAAGACAGAAAGAGGTGCATGTATTATTCTGCGCCCTGATTTAAGAGGGCTGTCGGATTTCAGCGTCTTGTAGGTCTATATCTACATTGTGTTCTTGAGGAGTGGGTCAGGGATAAACAGGGTCAGGACTACGGGAGTGATCGGGATTAGTCGTATAGTCGGAATACTCAGACATACCAACAAAAACAAAGAAATGAAGTTATGATTTGACATGTTAAACATATCGACGTTTTCTGCCATTTTCCTCAAATGTAAAATGGATGTCCATCAGTTACTCCTATATCAATTATCTCCACAAAAGGCAGGCAGTCCCTTTTCAGATGGAACAACAGCAGCACTATAAATTCTGCTGCAATACTGCAGACCCACATTGCTCTCTGTTATTAAACGCAGAGTGCTTTTGTGGCTGTTTTAATACAACCCGAAAGGACACCCCGCACCTCAAATGTTCGAGCGCTGCGTTATTTGAAAGCAATTTGTTTTGAACAAATGCGTGTCTCATAATTCTGCTGGGATAACACACATTTATTTTGTTGGGAACACTTTACAATAACAGGTAGTGAATAATCATGCACTAAAACCTGAATTAATACTTACTTAAATATGAATTAATGATGATTTGAGGCATGTACTAATCACGAACTAATGAAGAGCTAACCTTAACCATGTGAGTCTCATGAATTTATGCATGAATAATGACCACATTAAGTACATCTTAGTATGTGTTTGTTAGGGTAAACTAAATCAAACATGCCGTATAAGAAAGAATATAAATTAAACGTGCATAATTTCAAATTGTTTATATAATTTGCTGTATGCGGCTGCATTCAAAAACATCATTGGATGGCGCTGGATTACTTTATTAATTTACACTGATCCTCCTTATTGAACGTAGAAAGACACGCTAATAATAAACACCAATAATTTCATCTCAACCCGTTTTGCATCATTCTCCATCCATTTCTCTTCAAATCCCACTGTAGTACTAGTACGTGCTCTGGGGGGCTCGGGCCCGGGGCACTGCTCCTTTGCCTACAAGGGTGAAATTAATTCAGTAACATTTATTCATTTAGCAGTCGCTAATCTTATTATCTATTAACATTTAAAACCAGTGTTCTATAAGATTATTTTCCAGTGTTTTAGTCTGAAACGTTGCTGTGTCAATCAGGTCTCCCGGCTTTAAATCGTTATGTAACAGTCACCCGTTTCTCTCTTGTGCTCTTGCTCATGTTTTGGGCCACTGCCCCTCAAAATGTCCTCATATTCTTTCTTATAGAGCATGTTTGATTTAAATGGTCTGCACTTATATAGCATCTTTTAACCTTCGCAGTTCACAAAGCACTTTACACTGCATCTCAATCTCACACACACACACACCAATGGCAGCAGAGCTACCATGCAAGGCACTTGCCTGCCGTCAGGAGCAACTTGGGGTTCAGCACATGGAATCACATGGGCCGGGGATCGAACCACCAACCCTACGATTAGTGGACAACCCACTCTACCTCCTGAGCCACAGCCATTTAGTTCACCCTGACGTCTTAATTAATACATTAACTAACAAACTTGTACTAAGATGTACTTAAGGTGGTCGTTATGCATGCATGAATTCATAAGACTCATGTCATAGTTATGGTTAGCTGTTCATTATTTCGTGATTAGTACATGCCTTAACTCATCATTAGTTCATATTTAAGTAAGTATTAATTCAGGTATTAGTGTATGCTTATTCATGTACTGTTATTGTAACGTGTTACCATTTTGTCTTATCATGGCAGAAGCAAGAGCCCCCTTCCCTCATCTCTACTGGATTATTCTATGAATGATAAAGTGAACTCTGTGCTTAAAGTAAACACACTTTTAGAAGTAAGAAGTACTCATCTGTACATGAAAGACAAAAGAGAGAACAACACTCAGTTATCATTATAGGTCATGTGATTAAGACTTTTACTGTCTTTACTGTCTAGTAGCCTGTTGTTACTTACAGCACATTCATGACACTTTTAGAAAGTTAAAATTTGAATAACACTTAGTTTGAGGGCCTGAAATATGAAATAATTTGTGTATTGGAATGTTGCTTTATCAGAGCTTTGAATGCATATTTAAAAACTAACTCCAAAAGGTAATATGACAGGTAAACACTTCTCAATACTTCATGAATATGCTTTTTGTACACTGAAAAAAATAATTCAAGGGTCAACTTATTTAATTTAATGGCAGGAAGTAAAATATGTAAGTTCAACAAAAAAAAAGTAAATAGGTATATAATGGCAGGTTTATGTTAAACTAGTTAAACAGAAAGTCTCCCAGATAACAAAATTGCTGTGGCCCAGATCCGGCCCACACCTGACACTTTCATCCAGCCCACATACCGCATGGAATGATGGCACTTGGGCGGTCCACTCCTGTTTGCCAGATTTGGGCCACATGCAACATATGTGGGCCGCTATTGGTTTACACCCAGATTAGCCTTTGTCGACTGTGCCACATTTTTGCCAAAGGTGGCCCACATTTGTTTTGTGATATTTGGGCCATATTCACTATTTACCACATGGGCCACTTTAGGGTCACATCCAGAATACACATTGCTGTGAACACCGCATCTTTGCCTAAAAAGGCCCACATGTGATTTTGGATATTTGGGCCATATTTGTTATTTTACATGTGGGCCACTTCTGGCTCATATCCATTTTGTCCGGGCCAAAAGAAGGCCAGCAGTGCCACATCACTGTTATATTACCAGACAGAGGGAAGCAGGATGCACTCGCAGGGGAAATAGGCAGTTTATTAGGAACAAACTAGGGGAGAGGAACATTCAAAATTAAATGAACACTCAAAAGTAAAGGAACATTTACCAAACCGTCAAACAAAAATCCAATGAGTGTTCAGGCAAAAGTCCACAAATAAACAAGGCAGTGATCCACAAAAATGACAGGGCAGTAATTCCAAAAAGGCAAGGCGATATTCCAAAAACTCACAGGGTAATCATCCACAAACTGACACAGCGGTATTCCCAAAAATGGCAAGGTAAATATTCAAGAAATCACGAGGCAATAATCCAAAGTCCAGCGAACGTGTGGAAAACAAAAAATATAGAGAAATCTACAATTTCTTATCTTTACTCGTCTTTAGTCTTCGTTAGTCATCATTATTCATCTTTAGTCGTCATTAATACTCCGCGAGGAAGCGGACACAAAAAGGGGTTTAAATAACAAGGGCAATCAAAAGCAAACAAGGTAAAACATAAAACACCTGAAAACAATAATCAAACAATAAACGGGAAACCAATGACAGAACAAGGGCGGATACAGGACATGAACCAAAATAAACGGACCAATAAGGAAGCGGGGGCAGAGACATGACGTAAACCAAAGACAAACGAGCACATGGCAAAGTAAACAAAACTAGAGTTCATGAATGCACAGCCCGACGGGTTTTTATAAATAACGCTCGCGCTACTCTTCCTCGTAGCGTGAAGCGTGGAATGCGGAAGTGCGCTAGCTAGCCTCTGCTAGCATCGTAGCGAGAGGGAGATTCTAACAATCACTGCCTGAAGTGGCCCACATCCGGATGCTATCTGGGCTGAGACCTCGTTGAAAATTTTTTAATTTTTTTTTTTTTCATTTAAAAATGGAAATAAACAGAAGGTTTTACAATTTTAAAATATTTAAGACAAAGAAAATAAATGTTCAATATCTTAAATATTAAATACTCAAGATTCTGCACTATTTCTAGGCCTCCATTTACATGTAAGCGAATTGGTGATATTGACCATGTTAACTGCTTTGCAGAAAAGGACAGATTTTCCTTGTGCCTAATCTCTTCTACTGAAGCTCGTGTTCAGACGACACTCTGATGGATTTGATCTTAAATGGATCATAAGGTTTTGCATAAACTTGTAGAGTCTGGGCCAGCTCGAGTGCACAAAAAAACAAACAAACAAACAAACAAAAAAAAAATCTGAACTTCATGCAAATATTTCAAAGATTGTACATTTCATTTAGGGTGTTGTCAATAATATAAATTGTAATGAAAAGTGTTTTATTCAATTAGAAAAGAATGCAAAATAGAAGCATTTTCACTAGTGGTCTCAGACTTTTGGACCCTGCTGTACATTTACTAACTTATATTTATTGTTACATGGACAATATCAATATATAAAAGCTTTGATATTTTACTTAAGTGGCAATTCTGACCTTATTTAAATACATTAATACATAAATATTTTTTTCAGTGTAAAGACAAAATAAGAGATAGATGTCCAAATAAGGTTTAAAACAATTACAGATGCTACAGTCTCAAATGATCAGCCAGTAGTAGTAATTGAGGGTTCTTCTCATATCTCTCTTTCATGCTAGGTTATCACTGGCTTTTAAATATAAAAAGACATCAATATAAGGTTTGATTTTTTTTGGCAGCCGCATCAGATTTGCTGTTAACAAATGTCTAAATGGAGATTATTTTGCATTTTCTTGGCAACCAAGTGCAACAGCATCATTAATGGTCATTAGTAAAATACACAGAATGGTATGAAAAAGCAAGGCTTGGGCTTATTTCTTTCTAGCCCAGACTGTAGATTCATGCACCCTATCAGTGACAGTTGTGTCAGGTGATTACACAGAGTGAAACAATCCCTAGACTTGATCTTCATTTGGGCTGATATTGTTCAGTCTGACACATCAGTAACATGTTGTCAGCAGTGATTGAGAAGGCACAGTCATGTGTGTAATGATCATTATTTAACCTATAATCCTTGTTTTCTCAAAATGCCTTTGGATGAGAAATTATAGCAGCTAGACTAAACACACATGTCGCCAAAGTACAAATTACACAAAAGGACAGACGTCAGAACTGTAAATTAAGTGTTGTTTGGTTTGAATGAAAGGGTTACAACATTTCTGTTTACTATGTTTGGTATTTGGCTTGAATCCAGTAGAGCATTACAGACTTGAAAAACTTTCTTTTCGTTTTTTTTTTTTTAAATCACAAATGCAGCTGTTTTTAAGTGTATCTTTGTAATAGTTTCTCCCACATCATTCTTATTATGACATTTTGATAGAATGCATTGCTTTACCCTAACAGATAGATATTAGATTTTAGCCACTCATCTAAAACTGATAGTGGGGCATTGAACAAACAGCATTTGCATTATTCTTCTGCTTAACCAAGAGTGTTGCAGATCACTTAAAGTTAGGACCCACTTTATGTTAACACAGCTTCTTCACAGCCTCTGGGAGGCCATTAAAACTGAATGGAACACTGACACGTCCGTGTGTAAAAGGCTGTCGGCAAGTTTACCCCAAAGACTTCATTATTTGAAAAAAGCTATTCCAGATGTTGAATTTTGCGTCACTCTGGGGCCAAACATTGCATCAAATTTAGTATTTTTAATTTAGCATGCTGTGGACGGAATTCCTTTTGCTTAGAAGCATCAAGACAAATCAATGTAAAGTTCTTCTGACTTCCTTCCACAAAACATTTTTATCCTGGTGGGAGTGGTCTCTTCCAGGATGACTCCGCCCCCACCCACAGGGCCCATGGAGTCACAGTGGGAGATTTTGGAGCGATGTGTTAGACAGCACTCTCCACCAACATCATCAAAACACCAATTAAGAAAATATCTTATAAGAATTATGTTCATTGCTTCAGAATAGTTCTGGAGACTTGTAGAATCTGTGTCAAAGCTGTGTCATTGAAGCTGCTCTGGCAGCTCATTGTGACCCAGCACCTTGCTAACACATATATAGGTCTTTCATTTTTGTGTGTGTAACGGTAGAAGGAAAAATACTTCATGAATCCTGAAAGATGGATAACTCACGAGGTTATTGGGAGTCTTCTGCCTGAGAATGAATCTGGATCTATTGGTACATATTAGCACATTTAATAGATGTAAGTGATAGTCTGTGATGGACTCGGAAATGCTCCCAAGACACATTTAATGTATTTCAAACCGATCGTTCAAATCACTTCAAGAGGTCCGAGATGCATTTTCGACACATTATATAATTAGAAACATGTCTTTATATGCTATGTTTGAGAATCAGAACTGCCAAACATGGTGCCTTTTAGGAAAACACAAAAACACTTTTGCACAAAACAACTAGCTACAAGGAACACCACAAGATGTTGTTGGACAAGTGTCATTAACATATACTGAAAATGGATCTGCCATCTGGTTAACTCAAGACACAGGTATAATTGCATGTAATTCAAATTTTATCAGGAGACACTCCAGATACAAGATACAGTACATGAAATGACCAGGTACAGGACTAAGGTCACTACAAGCATGTATTATTTCTACCATTGTCACGGATTCCCCCTTTTGTGTTACGGTTCCCATGACAACAAGCACCTTCCGCTCATGTTTGTGTCTGTATCTGTTATGGTATCCTGTCTCCATCCCCTGTCTTGTCATTGGCGTATTATCTGATTGTGTCTGTGAAACTTTGCGAAGTCTTACCATGATGTATTGTATTCTCATGTTTTGCTGTTGCCTACCTGTGTTCTGACCTCCTCTGCGGACTTTGATGATGTTTTGTGGAAAGCCCCAGTAAGAGTATACGCACTTGCATCCTGCCTTATATAACTACACACCACAACCATGGTGTATTTGCACTTAAATATGGTTTCTAGAACAATATACTGTATATTTTCCAACAACAGCACGTCACATGTTTTATATTGTTTAATTCCTCTTATACCACGTGCAGTTTGTTAATGCGAGCAATTTATATGTATAAAAACATTTCCTTGCTGCTGGAACTACTGTCAGAGCTGTTGTTATAGAAAATGAATCAACAGCTCTGCGATACAAAGCTCATCTAACCCTTGTAGGCATGTGGAGACCTTCTTAAACATGGCTACTAGAACTCATCCTTAGACATAACTCAAGCAGAACTTCTAGAAACTTCTTAAATAGGGCTTTTTTCATTTCTTAAATGAGGCATGAGGAAAAGGGAGGGAAAAAAACCTCCACAATCCCACTCTAATGGCCAGTACAAAAGCTCAAAGCCTTAGAGCTTACATGTCAGAATATACCATTTAAATGGTTTTGTTTCTGTAGTTTCCCTTTTATTTCGACAAAGTTTCTACCAGCTAGTTATCTTAGAAACTCCAGAGCAAAAAACACACACACACAAAAAAAAAAAAAACTGTGATTGGCTATCACCCATTATACATTTATCCAATCCACTACAAAGGGAAAAAAAAAAGTCCTGTCTATGGCGTCTTGAAGTAAAAAAAAAAAAAAAAAAAAAATTCCAGATGAAAAGAAACTTGATTATAGCCCTTAAAAGGGCAATCAGAGCACTACACCATGGGGAGAGAGAGAGAGAGAGAGAGAGAGAGAGAGAGAGAGAGAGAGAGAGAGAGAGAAGCTGTGCATTTACTTGAAGAGTATGTTCTGCTCAGATGCATTAACATAAAGCTAAAGGGAGTGGAATTGCAGGCTGCTGCCAGGCGGTTGCCTAAATTGGGGGGAAATTATTGCATTGCTTCCTGCCAGTGTCCCGGTAATTACACTGTGCCTCTTCGAGCATGTGAGGGAGGAGGAGAAAAAAAAAGCATGCCAGCTCTGATGAATAAGGCACTGATTGCTGGTATTCAGCTCTGATCGTTGCAGCACATGTGACAGGTATTGCTGTCGTCCTTTCTTCTCACTCTCTTTTTCTTTGAAGAGCAAAGGCTGGGAGAAAGGAGGCCTGTTGTTCTATTTAAAGAGCCACGTTTATCAGCTGGGCAACTGAAATGGTGACAGCGAGAGATTAAAAAAAAAAAAAAAGAACCTCAATGACAGTTAAAAAAAAAAGAAAGAAAGAAAAAAAAACAGTTTATTTTTCCATATTCAATTAAAGCAAAGTCTATGTAGATGTGAGCTTGCTAACTGTAGGTGAAATGGGGTGAAAAGCCAAGGCAAACAAGATTTAAATCCTAGTTTCTAAAAGAATGTTTTTTTTAAATGGATCTTTATTGTGAATATCTTAGGATATTCACGCAGGATGTGGAAACAGTGAGGAGCAAAATACAGAAGTGCAACTCTGACATATACGGTACAACTCGTGTCGGGCAAAAATAAAAACATGGCAGTCAAAGACACTAGCAGGAGAGGATAAGTACTATGGATACACACAATCTTCTCGGCAGGAATTTGAGTATAGGTTTCTTTTCATTAATACGTTTAAAAAGACAGCTAGCTCATCATACATTGGGGTTAAATTACATTGTAGGTTTCCAGGCAACAAAACGTGACACTGAGCAGCACGTTGGAGCTTGCACTTGCCACTAACTAATGAATTTATCCACCAGTGTAGATGATAAACATGATGTTGTCTACCTATCTTTGGTTTCCATAAGAGTGCGACTTAGTATCATCATGATGTCATTTAAACTGAATAGCAGCCACGGGTTTCAGCATTGTTAACAGCTTTTTAGTCAGTGTATTTCCAAACCTAGAAGCTGCTGGCTTGTTGCCTTTGTGTTTTTTCATCAACAATACTGCATGTTGATATAGTCACAGTTAGTGTTTAATGACGTCGGTGTCGTCTCGCCATCGTCTCGTCTTAGTCATGGTAAAAAAGGTCGGCAGTGAGATTAATGGAATCAAGTTGTGTTAATTTCGTTAACAAAAACTATTTTTCGTCATAGTTTTTGTTTATGAAATTAACACAACTTGATTCCAATGCAACCAATCCAATTTGAGAATTTATCAGCGCTGTGTTATAACTATTAATACAGTACTTATTATATTTATTTTGTACTCTAAATTGCACTTAGGTGTAAATGAGTGTGTGAATGTGTGTGTGTGTGTGTGCGTGTGCGTGTGTGTGTGTGTGTGTGTGCGTGTGCGTGTGTGTGCGTGTGTGTGTGTGTGCGGGTGTGTGTGTGTGTGCATGGTGCCTTGTGATGATACGGCAATCCATCAAGGGTGTATTCCTGCCTCACACTCAGTGTTCCATGGGATAGTTTCTGAATCCACTGCGACCCTAAACATGATAAATCACTTCCTGAAGATAAATGAATGAATATTTTTCTAACAACTGCTCGAAAAACGCCTTTTTGAATGGTAGGAATGATCGTTATTACAGTGTATGTACAAATCTAGAAGACTGTAATGGTTTAGCAAAAAAAAACAAAAACGTTGAACCTGTAGAAGTGTGTACTTCAAGGAGCAGTTTAACAAGACTTTCACGCATTCTTCACGCAAATTGAACATGATCTCAACTGAGACGGCTTTGACTACAATAATGCGCTGTTTACTACCAAACGGCAGGTGGGAAAACAAAAACTTGTCTGTCAGCTACACTCTCAAACATAGCTTTTACTCTGTGTGACAAATATCTGCGATTTACACATTAAAATATTCCTCAGGCTCTTTTTTTTTGTGAAGTATCATCATATTTATCATGGTATGTCTTCACCAAAATAAAAGTGGATGACAAAAAAAACCCCACTCAGATTGATTGAGAATTTAATAATAGATACTTTGAAATACTTTCGTGCAGACCATGTCTTGAAAGGAATCCGTCCAATTTTATAGATATAATTTAATGTCTGACTTATCAAAAGCAAATAAAATCAATATTACATTTTTAAATGCAATATCTGCCACTGTTTATTGATTGCACTGAGATTTCACCATGCGCACGATGGGAGTGGAAATAAACAGGAAATGATGTAACCTAGGGCATTTTAACGTTTTAATAATAATTTATTTCAGAGAAATAAATGTGCAGCATGAACATTTTCATTCATATGCCTGAACTGAATCTGGTGAGTCTGAACAGGAAAATCATCAGACTACTGTATACTGGATTATGAGCCTAAGGCAGAGCAAGTGGGGCTTACTAATGCTTACGCTAAAAAAAAAAACAAAAAAAAAAAAACAAACCAGCCACACTTTTTTAAAGCCTTGTTTACAAAATCCTGAAATGAACTATAGGACACAGTGTTATTGCATTCCTAGAGTAATCATATAAACCTTCTAATCCATTGGAGACTAATTTGTAAATCCTTGTTGCGAGAAATATCTTTACCTTTTTCATCATTTTGGAACATAGCAGCCCTCTATATGGCTGCTTTTATTGACTTGCCAGAGGGTCCCGAAGCATTTAAGGATGATAAGTATTTCATAAACAGAACTTCCTTTTCTTGTAGCAATTCAGATGATGGCCTCACAATAGGCAAAGCCATTCTCGAGCCATGATAAAAAGCATATGGGAAGAATGAAAGCCTTATTATGCTAGACTGAATAGGTCTCTGTAAAGCCTGCAGTCTGCCTGAGTGCCCTGTGTCCCTCTTTTTTTCCATTTTAGATATTTTGCCATCAGTTCACTGGAAATCCAGGACAGAGTGGAGCTAAGAACAGAAGACAAAGACCCACCGAGTGCATGGGGAAATTCATGGATTAAAATTATCCACTGGTCTCTCTGATGCAGATAAGCATTAAGCTCAGGCTAAAAGGATTTTAACAGAAGAATCATCCTTAATCTTGTCATTTTGTCACAGACTAAATGTAGCTTGGAAACTATATTTCAAGTTGAATACATGTTTAATAAATTCACTTGGATCTCCTCTCTCTCTCTCTCCTCTCTCGCTCTCCTCACCCATCCTTTTTGTTTCAACTTCCTTGTTTATTCATTACTCAACCTAGTGTCAAAAAGAAACAAAAAAAAAAATAAAAAATGATCCGCATGCATTTGCAACACCTTCTATATGTAAGTCAAATTATATGTCATGAAAATTACAAACATGTTCAATATGATTAAAAAAGAGAGCAAATTATTTATTAAAACAGTGTAGTAGTAGAGGCATAGTTAAATTACGTTGGTGCAGAACATGGCATACAGAGCATTCAAGTGAATTTTGATTCATTGCTAGGCAACATGTGCTTACTTGATGTTGATATTCATCGTATATAGAAGGTGTTGCAAATAAGTTACACGTGAACTTTTCTTTTCTTTTTCTGTGAGACTAGGTTGCATTAATGCACAACAATTACATGTTCCTTGTTATTAGAATATACACCGATCAGCCATAACATGAAAACCACTGACAGGTGAAGTAAATAACGTTGATTATCTCGTTACAATGACAACTGTCAAATCAATGGGCGGGATATATTAGGGAGCAAGTGAACAGTCAGTTCTCAAAGTTTATGTGTTGGATGCAGGAAAAATGGACAAGTGTAAGGATCTGAGCCACTTTGACAAGAGCCATATTGTGATGGCTTGATGACTGGGTCAGAGCATCTCCAAAACGGAAGGTCTTGTGTGGTGTTCCCGGTATGCAGTGGTTAGTACCTACCAAAAGTGGTACAAACAAGGACAACCGGTGAACCAGCTACAGGGTCATGGGCGCCCAAGTCTCATTGATGCGTGTAGGGAGCTAAGGCTAGCCCATCTGGACCGATCCCACAGAAGAGCTTCTGTAGAATGAACTGCTGAAAAAGTTAATGCTGGCTATGATAGAAAAGTGTCAGAACACACAGTGCATTGCAGGTCTGAGGGCCTCCAAATTCCCCAGATCTCAATCCGATCGAGCATCTGTGGGATGTGCTGGACAAACAAGTCCGATCCATGGAGGCCCCACCTTGTAACTTACAGGACTTTAAAGGATCTGCTGCTAACGTCTTGGTGCCAGATACCACAGCACACCTTCACAGGTCTTGTGGAGTCCATGCCTCAATGGGTCAGAGCTGTTTTGGCACCACAAAGGGGACCGACACGATATTAGACAGGTGGTTTTAATGTTATGGCTGATCGATGTATATAATAAGTCAGGTGTATTAGTAATAATAGTTGATGTCATGTTTCTAAACATTGGTATGTGATAGGGGTGTAACGCATTGACACTATATGTATTTGTATCTGTATCTGTGTTATGACGCTGTTATTGGGTCTCAGCCAAAGATGTAGCTTGCTTGAAATCCATCACTCAAGCTAAATACAGGTTAATCAGATGTTTCTGATTCAAACCTCAAACTGCACTTCAAACTACTGTCCTCCTCCTTCCTTTTCATGCTGTGTTTTCACTCCCTGTTTATTCATGACTGTATGAGTATTATGTGTAATGTTTCTGATTTATTGACTGTCTAGGTTATTTAAAAAAAAAAAAAAAGCGATGGGATTCATTTTAAAGATTTACTGGATTACTGATGACCTCATAGTCACTGAATACGTGTAGTTGCTGGTGTTGCTACCAGCTGCATGGTAGTGCAGAAGTGGCAGTGGAGTGAACAGGACAAAGACTAAAACACCTTTTACTCAGCCCACTGGGTTCTTCACTCTGCCAGCACTGATAAAGCAAGGCTCCAGTGCAGCACAGCCAAGCAGTGAAGAGCGACAGTCAAGGAGACACACACACACACACACACACATTCACTTCTGATCAAGAGAAAGTGCCATAGACATAGTATTCATGCATCAGCACCTGCTGCGTTGACGAGCATCAAGCGGCTCTTTTTGTGTGTGTCTCCTCACACACACACACACACACACACACACACACACACACACACACACACACACACACACACACGCCTTTCTAAAACCCAATGTGCCACGACCAGGTTCTAATGTCTCTGACTTTATTTATATACGTGTCTTTTCCTTTCATAGCTGCATCCACTTCAAAAGTAAAATAAATAAATATAGATATGAATTCAAAACAGCAGCGGTGTATGTCGGGAAACTGTCATGTTCCACTGCCGAGCTCGGCAAACACACACCGACCTATGAATTTATGACTCTGAAGTGGGTTTCTCGCTCGAGGCGAGAGAGACATTGTGATGCCTGAAAATGATCTTCTTATTAATATGTGAAAACAATATGTGTAATCTGTGAAAATGCGATTTGTAATCATGGATTTATGTCTTTGATTATTTTTAAAATAACTTTACTGGCTAATTGGCTATATTTATTACAGAACTGTATTTAATTTATGTTGCTGGGTCCAACCAGAGAAAGACAGAAGTTGAAACGTTAAAGTGGGTACATCAATAAAGTAATGTAAAATATGTCTTCACACGGGTGGCTTACTGGTTAGTATGTTTACCTCACACCTCCAGGGTTGGGGGTTTAATTCCCGCCTCTGCCCTGTGTGCATGGAGCTTACATGTTCTCCCCGTGCTTCGGGGGTTTCCTCTGGGTACGCCGGTTTTCCTCCCCTAGTCCAAGGACATGCGTTGTAGTCTGATTGGCATCTCCAAATTGTCTGTAGTGTGTGAATGTGTGTGCGATTGTGCCATATGATGGGTTGGCACCTCGTCCAGGGTGTTCCCCACCTTGCGCCCCGAGTCCCTAGGATAGGCTCCAGGCTCCCCCGTGACCCTGTGTAGGATAAGCGGTACAGAAAATGGATGGATGAATGGATGGATGAGTTTGTGTAATTGAATATGACTACATTATTCAGATTGAACAGCTAATGTGTTTTAAACAGATGCAAATACATACAAATAGGTGGTGCACTATTCGTTGTTTTGTTTTTTGTTTTTTTTAAAAAGCTTGCCGGAAAGGTTGAGTCTGTTACACAACAAAATAATTCATGGTGTTTTAATAAGGCTACTAGTTTGTTCATGGTTTGGGAAATAGAACTAAATACATTTGTTAGAAAATATCGCAGCCACGTACAACCAAAAGGAATAACTGCTTTTCTGGTGGCATAGTTGGCCACACCCATTTCAGGAGTGTTTTGATTAATATACAGTATAATCAGACTCCTTTATTGCAACCCTTTACTCACGTTCTACCTCCAGTTCAACGTTTGCTTAACTAATGAGAAGAGGCAAAATTCAGATGAGTCATCTTCCTCCTGGAATAAATTAATAACCGCAGTGGACGGCAAATTAGCAGGTGTTTATTTATAACTATCAATATTTAATTAAGCGTATTTTAATCTTCCCCTCATCTGCAGTTCATAACTCGTGGTGGCTGTTTAAATATTAAAATTAATTTGCACACAGATAAAGAGGATGGGTTGAAGTGTGTTGTGGAAGAACACACACCACTTGAATTTTTTCTTATCTTTTTAATTGTAAACCAAACAAGTTGCTTATGCCTCTGCTCAAATCCATTTTGTTCTCTTTTCCTCTCCCCATCCTCTTCTCCTCTGTGTTTAACTTGTACCAAATCATTAATCTAGCTTTAGTTTATGACCTTAATTAAGGCTTGCCTGCACAAACTACCCTGATCTCTCTTCTTTTCTGTTATGTTCTCTCTTTCTTTTCCTTCAATCCCTTTATCCCTCCTTTTCTGAGCAAGGGGTCACCAGTAGCAATCAGAGCTTTGGTCTTCACACTGGACGCAGACTCAGAAGGCTCTCCAGACCTCTGCTCAGTGTGAGAAATGAAAAAGCTAAAATGTACATGGGTTTTATCGGGGACAAAATGTTCTGATTGTTCTGAATGAGATCTGGAGATGGTTTCATTCATATAAAACCAAGTTTGCTCATGCCAGATGGATTGGTTTGCAAACTGATGATCTCCTGGGATTTTCACACACACACACACACACACACACACACACCAAATCCAGCGAGTGGCAGTTCTGCAGGTGGAAATAACTTGTTCATGAGAGAGACAAGAGGTAAATGGGTAGATTTTTTAGCTGACAAGAAGGCTAGGGTAACTCAAACAACTCTTTACAAATGTGATGAGCTGAAAAGCATCTCAGAACACCAAACACAATACAACTAGAGGTAGATGGGCTACAACAGCAGAAGACCATATTGGGTTCCACTCCTGTCAGCCGAGAACAGGAATCTGAAGCTAAAGTGGGCACAGACTCACTGAAACTGGTACAGCGATTGTAACACTACTTCTGCTGACCCGATCTGTTTGTCAATTTCAATTTCCATCAATGTTTTTTTTCCATCATTCATGAATAAGGTAAGGTAAGATACTTAAACTTCTACATCTCTCTTGCAAGGTCTCTCCCCTCACCTGAAGGGAGTATCCAACTCTTTTTCAGGGAAAGAACCATGGCTTTCTGACTTGGAGGTGCTAATTATCATCCAAGCTGGCCCACGTCAGATGGTGCCAAGAGAACATCATCTGCAAATAACAGGGATGCCCTTGCCCAGGCAGGATTCTTGCCCCCCATAAAGGACACTTCTCCAAGCTTGTCTGCATCTTGATATCCTGTCCGTGAAAATACAAACAGGAGTGCACACAAGACACAGCCTTGATAGAGTTCAACTTAATGCCAAGAAAGAAGATACAACTGTCACTGCACTAATACAGAGACTGGTTCACAAAACATAGTTACCCAGATACCCCATACTCCTGCAGTACTGCAATCTACAAATTCGCAAAATACATGAAGATTAACATGCCCCTATGGCCGCTCATAAAGCTGTGCCTGAGCCGAACCTGCACAGCCCCTGCTGAATTATACATAGGTTCAAGTAACAGACAGTCTTCTCTCCAGAATCCTGGCATAGACTTTTCCTGGGAGGCTGAGGAGTGTGATTCCCATATAATTGGAACCTCTGGTCCATTTTTTAAATGGTGACCACCATCCCATCCAAAGGCACTGCCCCAGACCTCCATACACCACATCTTAACCACAGAACCACAACCTATTACAGTGCCATCAACACATCTGGATGAATCTCATCCAACCATGCAGTTTTGCTGCTAGAAAGGATTATAACTGCCACAGTAATCTGAGCCACAGAGATTGACTCAAAACCACCAAAGACTTCTGGCACGACATCCTAAAGGGAGTGGATGTCCACTGGGTTAAGGAGTTCCTCAAATTGCTCCTTCTACCTCTCACAGCATGTGCATCTCATCTCCCCCTCTTGAGGTGCTGAAATGTTTGCCATAACTTCTTTGAGGCCGCCCAAAAATCTTTTACTATGGTGTCTCCAACCTCTCCCATGCCTGAGCTTTCTCTTCTTAAGGTGCTTTTGCTGCAGCCCTTCTGGCTCTCCTATACCTTTTAATTGAGCATAGACCAGAAGGTTGGCTTGGCTTCATTCAGGTTTAGTGTCTGCAATGTCAATCAGTACACATTCCTTTCAGAGTTGAGAGTTTCTGGCGTGCCCAGAACCTTCATAGATGCCAACACTGCTCATCATTTATGGATTCCAGTGCATCCACTAAAGGACCCCATTCATGTCCAAGAACTAGATGGAAAACCCAGTGGTTGAGTGGGTCATAACCCATCAAGATGCTGAGCTATGCCTTCACACCAGTGCTCTGCACACAGAGAAAATCTCCTTTCTGGACACAGAATCTCCTATATAATAACAATAACCCCATTATTCTTGCTTTACCCTGGCTCCAATGTCACAATCCAGTAATCTCATGGACTGATTGAGAAATCATAACCTACCCTCACCCCCCAATGCATGAGAACTTCCTGTCTTGTCTCACAATTACCATAGACTCCTTCTATGTAGAGAGCTCAGAAACCACCCAAGAAATTATGGTTCCTGAATGTTACACTGTGTTCAAATTGTGCTTCATCACTGCTGGGCTGGGATATCGACTGTTGAATCACCCTGCTCCTTCCCAGTGACCTCCAAACAAGAGCAATGTCCCCTCTAATCTTCACAATGCTCTGATACCTAATGAAGCCTAATATATCTATTGCCACTGTTCAGCCAAATGTCACCATGGACATTTCTCATGACAAAATATTGGTGGGAAACCATGCTACAAGACATACACCGGTTTGTTAAGTCATGCTCCATGTTTCTACATGACCTTCTACATGAACTTTCTACAGTGATCACCAAGAGAAGTGGTTCATGGGCTGGATATACCCAGAAGTACCTGATCACACCATTCCAGTGTGTACTGGGCTACCAACTACCGCTCTTTCCTTGGAACAGCACACTCACAGATGCACAAGCTGAAGACTAGTGGTTTCTAGAAAGTGAGAGAGCATGGAAGGACACACATCAACAATTAAGTCAAGCAGTTTAATAACAATGACAAAAAATTGCTGACAGACACTGCTCGCATGAGAATTTCAATTTAATCATTTAAAAAGACAAAAAAAAGTGCTTTGTCCTCTGTCCTGAAGACCTTCCAGTGGTGAAAAGTTAGTTACTGACTGTTACCAAGTGCAGACACTGGAGATTCCCCTTCTATAAATGTTAAATAAATGTCTCCTTACAGAACGCTTCACCATATCAATGATAATAAGCTTTTCTTTGTTTAATAACAGCATGTTTCTAACCCATTTATTATTAGCCTCTAAAATTTTCAGAGCTCACTTGGGGCCATGAACTGAGAGCACTGATGAATACAAGAGAAATAATTACATCACTAGTGGGAGAAAATGTTTGAATCTTACACAACAGAGCTTTAAGACTTTAAGAGTAGTATTTAAAACGCAACAGAAGGACGAAGTGGACCCACAGCATCAGTCAACGTGGTAGACACGGACCTTGTGATAATTATGTCTGGAGAATTAATTGAGTTTTGCAGATCATATTCATGAAGTACAACATAGCACAGCATTTGACAAGGCCAAACAGAATTTTAAACACTTCTTTGTGTTGTAGACACGTAACCTGTTGTGTTCAGCACAATAATTAGCCTGCCAACACAAATAAAACAAACTGGTTAGCACTTAGTGTGCAGTCTGTCTGTTAGAGCAAGAAGGAAATTAGATACTGAGGCACATCAGCCTCACACTGTTCAGCACCGAGACATATTCGTTTTTATTATTTGTCTCAGACCATTTATACATGACATGGTGAATGAACAGTGTGTGAAAACCACCACACGAATCAGCTTTTAATGCTGAGTTCTCTGAATGAAACACCAAAAGGTATCATGCTAAAGCTTGCTTTTGGATTTTTTTTTTTAAATAACTAGTGTGAGATTGCAGAGGGCTCTTTATCCAAAATGCTTGTTTTTGCTGTCAGCCAATGATATCATCGTAATGAATCTTAATTTTTCTACTGAGAAACCTTGACTCAATTTGGACACAACAGGTCTGATCTGCATAATAACAAAGCAGTTACTCTGTTAAAGCCTACCAGAGTCGAATACCAAACTTTAAATCACAGCTTTGGTGCCAAGGCTGCATACTGAAGTAAATGCAATGGCCTGTTTTCGTTCATTTCTGTCACACAAAGGACTAATAGTAATCTTAATGGGTTTGAAAGGAGTGTGCATGTGTGAATGTCTGTTGTGTAAAAATCACACATCATTTTTGCAGCACAGCTGAAGAATTTCATTAATCGTCTTTACACCTAAGGTCTTAAGATGGGCTCCGATTAGCATAATCCTCATCCAAACAACTGATAATGAATCTGGGTCTGCAGTGGGTAGGAAGATGTAGAATTTGCACAGCCGTGATCCAAGGGAGATGTGCACAAATTATTGGATTTAGATTAAACAGAGCCAGTTTTAATGGGTTTGTAGCATTACCCCCTCCATTAATCAAAAAATGTCCTCTAGCCTAGTACTAAAGAGAGCAATCCAGAGACTGTGCTCTATTGTGTGGATGTACAAAAAGGGGATTGGGAATGTGTGTGTGTGTGTGTGTGTGTGTGTGTGTGTGTGTGTGTGTGTGTGTGTGTGTGCAATCACTAGCATTAATCGTTTGCACTAAATAAGCTCAGTGTCAACAGGTGACTTTTCACCTGACTTATGATTACACTTTACTCAGTTGCAATCAAAATTATTCAACCCGCATTGCAAATCAGGTTTATTTTCAAAATTAACAGACCTTCAGCTGTTTTCAATGAACAAATCAAACAAAAGCAATTGAAAAAGTTCAACACAACGAATGCTTCAAGTGGTTTCCCCAAATTCAACTGAAAATGCAACTTATAATGACTTCTCCAGTCTCAAAATTATTCAAGCCCCTGAATAGAATCCCTCACAACAGCACAAATATGCAAAACAGGTGTTTTCTCAAGCACACTTTATGCAACTAATCAAGGGCTTCATTAGTTGCACCAGGTGTGCTTGAGCTGAAATACACGAAATACCTGAACTGGCTAGGGGCAGAAAATACATGAAATACCTGGACGGGGCAGGAAAAGGAAGCTATCAATGGCTGCAACCAGATTTCTGAGAAGGCAGGTTGTGAAAACCCTCGAATGACTGCAAAAGTCCTGCAGCAAGACTTGGTGGCAACAGGCACTGAGGTTTCAGTGAGCACAGTATGGCGCGTACTAAACGCAGAAGTTTTCCATGCCAGAGCTCCAAGAAGTACACCACTACTGACCCAAAAGCACAAGAAATGTCGGCTCCAATATGCTCAAAATCATATAAATAAGCCACAGAAGTTTTGGGATTCTGTTCTGTGGAGCGATGAAACAAAACTGGAACCTTTCGGCACGATGGATCAGTGGTATGTCTAAAGAAAGAAGAATGAAGAAAGAACACTCTGTTCACAGTCAAGCATGGTGGTGGCTCGGTGATGCTCTGGGGCTGCTTTGCATCCTCTGGCACTGGAAACCTGCAGCGTGTGAAAGGTAAGATGGATTCATTGAAGTATCAGGAAATCCTAGGAGAAAACGTCATGCCGTCTGTGAGGAAGCTGAAACTTGGGCGTCATTGGTGCTTCCAATAAGACAATGATCCCAAGCATACCTCAAATTCCACCAAGGCTTGGTTGCAGAAGAAGTCCTGGAAGATTCTACAGGGCCATCAGTCACCTGACTTGAACCCCATAGAAAATCTCTGGTGGGATTTGAAGAAGGCGGTTGCAGCACTCAAACCCAAGATTATTACTGAACTGGAGGCCATTGCTCATGAGGAGTGGGCTAAGATTCCTCAGGAACGCTGCCAGAGGCTGGTGTCTGGCTATGCATTTCGTTTGCAACAGATCATAACAGCAAAAGAGTGCTCTACTAAGTACTAAAGATGCTTGCCATGAAGGGGTTGAATAATTTTGAGACTGGAGAAGTCATTATAAGTTGCATTTTCAGTTGAATTTGGGGAAACTTGAAGCATTCGTTGTGTTGAACTATTTCAATTGCTTTTGTTTGATTTGATCATTGCAAACAGCTGAAAGTCTGTAAATTTTGACAATAAACCTGATTTTCAATGGGGGTTGAACAATTTTGATTGCAACTGTATACGTTTGGTTACAGTAGGGTTTGGAATAAATAGGTAGCCGGCTTTAACAGCAAGAATACTGATTACTTTGAAAAAAAAAATGGTTCTTTGCCAAAAGCTTCTTCATGAGTTTGTGAAATAAAATGACCTGGCAATGCTTTAAAAAGGATTCATGTATTAGACATTAATTCATACCTCACCTCAGGCTCAGATGCTCTAATGTCATTTGTGCATGTTTCTGGCCACAAGTTTCAATGAACTCCATTTACCAGAATCCTCCACCAAATTACAAACTATAGGCCTTATCACCTCTCACATGACCTGCACTTATCACACACACACCTGTTCCCAATCATTTGTTTAATTCTAATTCACCACTCATTGCGAAGTATCACTCCTAGCTAATCACTAATGAGGTTTCCAAGATTTACTATTGAATTTACTCAATAATGGTTCCAGGAACACTTGGCATGATGTGGGTATACACGCTAGACGGGACACCAGTCCTTCACAGGCCACAATGCACACACACACACACACACACACACACACACACACACACACACACACACACACACACACACACACACACACACACACACACACACACACACACACACACACACACACACACACACACACACACATTCACACCTAGGGACAATTTAACTTAGCTAATCCAACTTCTGGCAGGCAGGTGGAAACTGGAGAGCTGTTGATTCGGAAAATTAATCAACAACTACTTACAAGTCAGATTTTGGAATTTAGCAGTGCTCTGGTATAACACAAAATTAAGCAAGAAGCATCTAGTGAAGAAGTCTTTATCTGTCACATATACATTACAGCACAGTGAAATTCTTTTCCTTGCATATCCCAGCTTGTTAGGAAGTTGGGGTCAGAGCGCAGGGTCAGCCATGATACAGCACCCCTGGAGCAGAGAGAGTTAAGGGCCTTGCTCCTGTTGTAGCAATCATAAAAATACAATATATCGCCAAAAGTATGTGGACACCTGACCAAGACCCCCATATGTGCTTGTTGAACATCCTATTATACCCCCCCCCCCCCTTATTCTGTGAAGGCTTTCCACTAGATTTAGGAATGTTGTTTGAGGATTTGTGTCCATTCAGCCACAAGCAATATCAACCACTAATGTTGGGCAAGGATGTCTGGTTGAATGAGGTTGAGGTCAGGGCTCTGTTCAAACCACTCGAATTTTTCCACACCAACCTTGGTAATTCATGTCTTTATGGAGCTCGCTTTGTGCACACTGCTGGAACAGGTTTGGGCCCCTTTGTTCCAGTGAAGAAAAATTGTATTGCTACAGCATACAAAGACATTCTGGACAAACATGTGCCTCAAACAGTGTGGCAACAATTTGGGGAAGAACCACATATGGGTGTCATGGTCAGGTTTCCACAAACTTTGGCCATATACTGTATTTTGGACCAGGTTGTCCCTCCTTAATGAGTTCACCTAAACACAACAAACTCAAAGCTACGTCTGTAACCTTATTATAAAACTGAATTATGATCTCCGGTTTGCAGAGTGAAATGGGATTAGTGTTTCGTAGAGACACTGAGACAGACACTCCTGCTCTGTTCTGTTTTTCTTATATCCTACAAATCACATTACAAGTATTCACAGATAACATATACAGTGCCCTCCACTAATATTGGCCCCCTTGGTAAATATATGGATGTAGTGAAGGAGGACATGAAGGTAGTTGGTCTGAGAGAAGAGGATGCAGGGGATAGGGCTAGATGGAGGCAGATGATTCGCTGTGGTGACCCCTGAAGGGAACAGCAGAAAGGAAAAGAAGAAGGTAAATATGAGCAAAGAAGGCTGTGAAAAATTGTCTTTATTGTTTTGATCTTTTGTTAAAAAAATTCACAAAAATACTCTGCTCTCATGGATATCAAACAACTGCAAACACAACACAGGTTTATCAAAAAAAACCTGACAATATAGACGTGTCTATATTGTCTCAACGCACTGTGAAGAGGATGGTTCAAGTGGCCAAAAAATCTCCAAGGATCACAGCTGGAGAACTGCAGAAGTTAGTTGCGTCTTGGGGTCAGAAAGTCTCCAAAACTACAATCTGAAGTCACCTACATCATCACAAGTAGTTTGGAAGGGTTTCAAGAAAAAAGCCTCTACTCTCATCCAAAAACAAACTCAACTGAAGCGTCTTCAGTTTGCCAGACACTACTGGAACTTCAAATGGGATCGGGTTCTATGGTCAGATGAAACCAAAATAGAGCTTTTTGGCAATAAACACCAGAGGTAGTTTTGGTGCACACAGAGAGGTAGCCATATAGAAAAGTACCTCATGCCCACGGTTAAATATGGTGGAGGCTCTTTAATGTTTTGAGGCTGTTTTTCTGCCAGAGGACCTGGACATTTTGTTAGGATACATGGCATCATGGACTTTATCAAATATCAAAAAATGTTAAATGAAAACCTGACTGCCTCTGCCAGAAAGCTTCAAATGGGCCGTGGTTGGATCTTCCAGCAGGACAATGATCCAAAACATACATCAAAATCAACACAAAAGTGGTTTACTGACCACAAAATCAAGGTCCTGTCATGGCCATCCCAGTCCCCTGTCTTGAAACCCATAAAAAACCTGTGGGTGAACTGAAGAGGAGAGTCCACCAGCGTGGACCTCGAAATTTGAAGGATCTGGAGAGATTCTGTATAGAGGAATGGTCTCAGATCCCTTGTCATGTATTCTCCAACCTCATCAGGCATTATAGGAGAAGAGTCAGAGCTGTTATCTTGGCAAAGGGAGGTAGCACAAAGTATTGACTAAAAGGGTGCCAATAATTGTTGCACACCTATATTTAACAAAGATTTTTTTGTTTTTTATAAACCTGTGTTGTGTTTGCAATTGTTTGATATCCATGAGAGCAGAATATGTTTGTGAATTTTTTTAACAAAAGATCAAAAGGTTAAGCAAAAAAGACAATTATTCACAGCCTTCTTTGCAAACATTTACCAAGGGTACCAATATTAGTGGAGGGCACTGTAAGGACTATTATGATATCATGACTAAAGATGTGAGAGAGAAATCATGCAAGTATGAACAATTGTAGTAATGAAAACAGCATTGCAGCTGAGAAAATATGCTTGAAGGCATTTTATATCACATCTAAATCAATACTAAAACAGATATTGCTATTATTTTAAGGCACATGAAAGACTGCCTGAGACACCACCAGACAATCTTTAATATGGAGTCCAAGAATAAAAGCAACTATGGAAATGACATTAAATCTTGAGGGGCATAAAATAAATCACTGTCTAAGATTAAAAAAAGCTATGCCTTAGAGTACCTCAGAGTAAATTTTGCTTTTCAATGTTAGGCATAACTTCAAAATTAGAGCAGTCAGTGAAGCACAGCAAACATTTCAGTAAAAATAGAGAAACAACATGCTTAGATTAGGTTTAGAAATGACACTCTGTCAGGCAGAGCATATCAAGGAGGAGATCAAGACACTTGATGGTTGAAGTAGAAAAGAGAAAAAGTTCTGTAAAAGTTCTATAATAAAAGAATATAACAACAGCAACATGTGATATTATGTGTGCTGGTGGAATATATTAATGTGGCCTTATAATACTGTATCTCCTCAGATTTTAAACCGTCCTGTTAAACCGCTGTATGGTCTTGGCCACCGTGCTGCAGCTCAGTTTCAGGGTGTTGGCAATCTTCTTTTAGCCTAGGCCATCTTTAAGTAGAGCAACAATTCTTTTTTTCAGATCCTCAGAGAGTTCTTTGTCATGAGGTGCCATGTTGAACTTCCAGTGACCAGTATGAGAGAGTGTGAGAGCGATAACACCAAACTTAACACACCTGCTCCCCATTCACACCTGAAACCTTGTAACACTAACGAGTCACATGACACCGGGGACGAAAAATGGCTAATTGGGCCCAATTTGGACATTTTCACTTAGGGGTGTACTCACTTTTGTTGCCAGCGGTTTAGACATTAATGGCTGTGTGTTGAGTTATTTTGAGGGGACAGCAAATTTACACTGTTATACAATCTGTACACTCACTACTTTACATTGTAGCAAAGTGTCATTTCTTCAGTGTTGTCCTATGAAAAGATATAATAAAATATTTACAAAAATGTGAGGGGTGTACTCACTTTTGTGAGATACTGTATATAAATTAAATAATAGTTGCAACTTACCGATGCTCAAGAAGGCAACACAATACATTAAGAGCTGGGTGATGTAAACTTTTGAGCAGGATGATCAGTGTAAATTATTATTTTGTTTAAAGGTCTTATTTTTTTCAGTTAGTACTGCCCTTCAGAAGCTACATAAGATATTTACATGTTTCCCAGAAGACAAAATAATAACAATTTACACCGATCATGCTGTTTAAAAGTTTACACCCCCTGGCTCTTGATGTATCGTGTTGCCTTCTTGAGCATCAGTGAATGTTCTGTAATAACTTTTGTAATAGTTGTGTACGAGTCTCTCAGTTGTCCTCAGTGTGAAAAGATGGATCTGAACATCATTTAGTCACTGTTGGAAAGGGGTCAAATATACAGAAGATGCTGGAAAAGCAAAGAATGTACAGAACCTGGAGGATTTTTCTGAAGAACAATGGGCAGTTTAACTGCTCAGGACAAACAACGGACTCATGAACAACTATCACAAAACATAAACACAGTCGTTGATCCTCCAGGTAACAACACAGTATTAAGTTCAACTCAAATCAATGACATTTTATTTTTATTGTGCTTTTAACAATAGATATTGTTGCAAAGCAGCTGCATGTACATTTAGATGCCTAAATCAGAGGCAACAGTTGCTAGGGGGGAAAAAACTCCCTGAGAAGATATGAGGAAGAAACCATTGAGAGGAACCAGACTCAAAAATAGTGGGCTTATAAATCATTACAGTATCCAGGAGTAGAAGAGAAAAGACGTTCATATTGTGTTCATATTGTGATTGAGTCCTGGGATGAGCACAGGACTGCCTTTACGATTACAGCAGCAGTTCTTGGATACAAATCTACACTGTCAAAGAGAGATTATTCCCTGAAGCAAAGGTCAGACTTGAGAATGAACTGTATATTATGAGCTTGAATATCAGTTGAGCAGGTTATTGTGTAGTTGGTGTCGTAGAATCATAATGCATGTGCCCTTATTTGGAGTAACGTTTGTGCATGGGAAAGACAGTAATAATAAAGCCTGAGGCACATCACAGCAGCTAAAGCTTTCAAAATGCATCAGAGATCCATCCAAAACAGGACAGCTCTGTGTACTGCTGTGAGAAAAGGGGGAGTGAAGAAGGCAGAGACAGTGAGAGATAGAGAGACAAAGGGAGGGAGAAACAAAGGGAGAGAAAGTGGTAGACATATCCCTCAGTGGTTTCAGACCTCAACTAGAATAACCCTCACCTCCAGCTAAATGGAGCACACACACCACTCACACTCCAAAATACACAAATACGATGGACACACAATAAGCCCCTATTTCTATTATTTTTGCCACGCCCCCTAGGGATTCCCCACAGAGTCTGTTTAATGAATAGACTCCACTTGTCAACATTGTCGCATCATTCCCTCTGACAGAAGAAGCTTCAGGACAGGGAGCAGAACCTGTCTGCTTCTGTCTGGTTTTTCTTTTCTGTCTTTCAGCAGTTGTTTCTTCTGCAGGTTTGATTTATTTGAAAAGAAATCTGCTTTGCTCTCTCTGCTTTGCTCTTACCTTTTAATGGTTCAGATGGCAGCAGTTTGTGATGCACCACTTGCTATGTGTAATTTAGAGATTTCAGTGCAGTACAGCATGGCACGGGAACAAATCAGTGAATCCACATTTTGTCACCATTTCCATTGCCAAGTAACAGAGCTGGGTGTTTTCCATTATTTCCTGGGTATTAATAGTACCGAACATGGACAATGGTTTGGAGTTTATACAAGGGTGAGATTTGAATTGAATCGATTTTTTAAGGGCAATCCAGACATTCTTTAAGCGCTGGAACACTTACATCGAACGAAATGAGATTATATAGAAAAATGGTACATTTTGAAACACCTCTATGCAATAAACAATGCAAAATTAAGGTTTTCATTTGACTTACCAATGTAAATAGTGCAGTCCAGGCCACTGAAGAGACCAACAGAGTAGTCACATGACCTTCAGAGAGCCACCATTTTGTGGGGGGGAAAAGACTTGGTAATGTAGTTTTCTAGTCTTGGTAACATCACAGTTGTCTCATACAATTGTTTGTGGTGCTCTTTCCTTATCACATGAAACACTGATATTCAACTTGATTTAAAAAAACAAAACAAAACCTGTGATCCATGTTAAATACTCTATTTTTAAGCTAGGTCAAATCTTACTGTAAATAGCTTATACACTGCACTCACTTCACAGGGTATAACTTAATTGGCATTGGCATTGTAAAAGGTATGTTTGCCTAGTAGAACACAATTCAGCCACAAAATAGGAGTGACACCTAGCTTCTTCATCTTGATCAGGGAGACGGTGGATCTGGAACACAGGAGCACTGTGACTTAGACAAGGGCTAGTAACACACATATTGTACCATAAAATAATCTATATAACTGTTTTTTTCACGTCAGAAATCCAATTTACATATATTGAGTGTTTTACTAATCGATTAGGTGGTTAAATAAAGAGCAATTAGTAAACTGTTCAATAGTGTCTGTCCCACAATAACGAGGTTTCTTAATTACAGTCCTGTAGGCTTACTGCTCTGCAAAAACATCTAATCTAACTTACAAAGGGCTTGATAATTACACTATATAGCCAAAGGATTTAGACACCTGACCATGACATCACCCATATGTGCTTGTTGAACCTCCACTCTTCTTGGAAGACTTTCCATTGGATTTTAGAGCGTGGCTGTGGGGAATTGTGTTCATTCAGCCACAAGAGTATTAGTTCCAGTTCATCCCAAATATGTTCAGTCGGGTTGAGGTCAGGGCTCTGTGCAGGACACTCGTGTTCTTCCATTCCAATTTTGGCAAACCATGTCTTCATGGCGCTCGCTTTGTGCACAGGGGCATCGTCATGCTGGAACTGGTTTGAGCCTCTTATTCCACTGAAGGGAAATTGTAATCCAACATAATACAATGACATTCTATACGACTGTGTGCTTCTAACTTTATGGCAACCGTTTGGGGAAGAACCACATACAGTATAAGTGCGATGGTCAGATGTCCAAAAACTTTTGGCCATATAGTGTAACTCATAAAACTTGAGACTTCAAGGGTACATCTTGTCCTCCTAGAACTCACTGTCTGGTGAAAAAGTGCTATTAGTAACACAAAAAATAGTGTTCACAGCTACTATAACATAACCTGTTCTGCAAATGTTCCATGATATGAAATGTATCTATAAATGTATAAAAAGTATGACTTTGACAAATTCTCCTTATAACAACATGTGGCCCTTAATGCTTACAGCAGCCATGTTTGATGCACAGTAACTGCCACAAAAATTGCCATGCATCTTCTTGGGATTTGTCCCAATTCTGCCATCACTGATGTTCAAATCAACAAGTCTTCAAATAACGAACCCCACCCAATATGAACAGTCATGTTTCCAAGTAGTGAATCATCTGGAATGTGCTTTAAATGCAAATAACATGGATGAGAATAATAAATGCTGTATTGTATTAAGCAATAATCTTTGAAATTGTTTTCTTACATGGTACATCACATGACTAATACAGAGGGAGTGAAGGGGCAGATGTAGTGTCCCAGCTGTGGGAATAGCAACTGGCAGGAGTTCATCTATGTATGTGTGTTTTTTTGGAAACAACAAAAGTGTACACAACAAAAGCTACAGTGACAGAGCTGAAAAATAGATGTGGCTGTCACATTGAATTAGATTCCTCATGAGCAGGATTCAGAGAGATGTAGAGAGAGAGATAGAGAGACAGAGAGACACAGACTGTTAGCAGTTAGCATCTTTAGCACAACAGAAGCTTGTTTTCTACTTCCTGCATATTCAGTTCAGTTTTAGACTGTTGTGATTATACAGTATAATGTGATGTTCATGCTGTGTTTTTTTTTTTTTTTGGTTGTTTTTGCTCTTATTATTATATACACAAATTATATATAATCCAGTGTTAACACTGACATATAGTTAGCTAGCTTTTACCTGATAACCTGATAACTCACCTCCTTCTAGCTAACTAGCGTATGCACAAGCAAGTGACTGTAAAAAGCGTAATAAGATGCTCTCTCTTCCAGGACATGTATCTTTTTTTTCTGCAGTTTAAAACAGCAACAACAAAAAACTGGTAGGGGTTTTTAAAATGTACAGACAGTATTGTCCAGGATTTTATACAGGCAGATACAGTATATTATGAAGATTTATTCCACAGCCCTGTTCAATTCCCAAATATAATTGGCCTGAAGGTGCTGATTAAAGGCAAACCATTTAATATTATTATGTAATTTTTATTAATGCACTAATTCTAATACATTATAGTTTTTTTTATAGTAACAGCTTGTTCACAGGACTTGTACTGTCTTATAATCTAAGACTAACAAAGAAAAACATCTAAGCTTTCTATATGGAGATGTTTATTCCACATTTATGGAAGGAGTCTCCAGTGTCAGTGCTTTGTAATGGTCAGTCATTTTTCCACCAGAGGATAGTCAAAGGACTGTATGCTTTCTGGATTCCCTGCACCATTAAAAGCATTGGGTTTTATTATTATTATTATTATTATTATTATTATTATTATTATTATTATTATTATTATATTTTTATTATTATTTTTTTATTATTATTATTTTTGTCTTATTAATTTCACGAGAAAGGAAGAAAGGAAGAAAGGAAGGCTGGTAAGGCGAAGACTGCTTAGAGCTACAATAACATTAATTAATTGTTGGTAATTCACTGTGGTATAAAAGGAATAAAACACTTTGGAACATGCTGTCATAGGAAAATAACCAACTCCTGGGTGGTGATAGTAACTCCACCTCATGTTGGGCCATTATTGATTATTTTACTATAACAGCACAACCCATTGTGTTTTATTCCATACATACTGTATATAATACTTATAGTACAAATGGGTGACAAATTAAAGGGAAAAAAATTTATATAAAGTGTCTTATAAGGCCATTCGGTCACTGGAACTGTACTGGAGCAATCAATGTTGCTCCAGTACAGTTATACAGTGATACAGTGATACTCTCTCAGTTAGTGTTTCTGAGGATGATGGTGGAGAGCATTGTCTAAGACATTGCTCCAAAATCTCCAAGATCTGGTGAATGGCTCATCATCTAGTAATTGTCACTCGGAAAGTTGGATTCTCTTCAGCGCTTGACGTATAGTGCAAAGTAGTTAAAAAAAAAAAAAAAAAAACAGACTGTTAAGCAAACGGTTGCGTTTTTGTTTATGATATCTTTTAAGATGCACTAATCATGACAGGATTGTTCAAAATTATATTACCATAGCAAATATCTTACATCTTCTAAAATTAATAACTAACCAATCAACTCTTCTTATACATTTTTAAAAGCTATTTGAGACCCTTCTATAACTATACAGAAAGCCAAACAAAGGCTAGCTTACTATATGTCCAATTTTTCAGATTGTTGATGTCCAGGGAAGGCTCTGAGGTGGAAAAGTAGGAAGTTGTCATAAAGTGTCAGTTGCCATAAATGCTGTAATTTATAATGTAGGAATTGCAAAGAGCAGGCTGCTCGTCACGCCAGCTACACAGCGTAATACCTCACCTGTCCACTAGAGGTCTCGTTCACCAGCATTCTTTGTTGTTGGTGCAGCTAATCAGATACACAGGTAGCACACTCTCAATCAATCTACATACACCCAGTACTCTTTGTACAAATACTCCTTGTGAAGTCTTGCCAATATTTCCAAATTACAAGCCAGCAAAACCTCCGAGATCAGAGTGAATGTGATTGATTTGGATCATCCTTGGACTGTGTTTGCTTTTTTTTGTTTATGTTTGAACATTGCTTATTTTCTGAATAATGGATTCATGGTCTGCTTGGAACTCTTAATGGATCCTCCACAATGTGATCGAGTTTGCGATGTTGCCACTCACTTCTGATAACTTGTGTCAAAATCTTAAGTACATAGTCAACAGAATAAATGAAAAGCTGTCATTAAAAAGATGATGCTGAAGAAAGAAAAATAGAAGAGTAGAAGAAAAGAGTAGAGAAAATCCTGAGTTTGAAAAAAATGCCATGTTTTGCTTTTGAGGTCATGTTTTAAGTTTCGGAATGAGACTCTTGGCGGACAACTGATCCTACTGTATAAATTAGGGTACATTACTGGAATTTGGGTTGACACCTGAACCCAAAGAAATGACTTGTACATCTTGTACTTGGCAAATGACATTTCTGGTCCTGCTGAGAGAGAGAGAGAGAGAGAGAGAGAGAGAGAGAGAGAGAGAGAGAGAGAGAGAGAGAGAAAGAGAGAGAGAAAAAAACTAACCAGTGAAAAACACACCACACTGACTGAACTGCTAACCTCTCTTCTCCACTCTGTGTAATCTTTCTGAAGCAAATTTCAATAAGAGGTCGAATGGTTGGAAAGGGTATCTGGGGAGTAGCAGCCTGGCTGTCTCTCTGACAGGAAACATTTATCTATGAGACACACACTGAGTTTAACACCTCATACCCACAGAGAGCAATTACACATACACAAAAACACACACACACACACACACACACACACACACACACACACACACACACACACACACACACACACAAAGTGATGATGGTTGTATCCATAATTTCTTCTCTGCCACTGAGTAAGTAAGTTTATAAGTGTTTAAGTACTTTTTCAGTTTCATATATATATATATATATATATATATATATATATATCTTCTTTTCCTTTCGGCTGTTCCCTTCAGGGGTCGCCACAGCAAATCATTTGCCTCCATCTAGCCCTATCCCCTGCATCCTCTTCTCCCAGACCGACTACCTTCATGTCCTCCTTCACTACATCCATAAACCTCCTCTTTGGTCTTTCTCTCGGCCTCGTTGAACAACCTAGTTAAAAACTCTACTGCCATCTCTCCTAGACACTTCCATACCTCCACTGGTATGTCATCAGGACCAACCGCCTTTCCTGTCTTCATCCTCTTCAAAGCTCTCCTAACTTCACCCTTGCTAATCCTTTCTACTTCCTGCTCAACAATATTTGCCTCTACTACTCTTCTCTCCCTGTCATTTTCCTCATTCATCAGTTCCTCAAAGTACTCCTTCCATCTTTCCCTCACCCTCCTGTCACCTGTCAACACATTTCCATCACTATCTTTAATCACTCTACCCTGCTGCACATCCTTTCCATCTCTATCCCTCTGCCTCGCCAACCGATACAAATCCCTCTCACCTTCCTTACTATCTAACCTTGCATACATGTCCTCATAAGCTTTCTGTTTGGCCTTTGCCACCTCTATCTTAACTTCACGCTGCATCTCCCTATATTCCTGTCTACTTTCCTCCGTCCTCTCACTGTCCCACTTCTTCCTAGCTAACCTCTTCCTCTGGATGTTCTCCTGAACTTCCTCATTCCACCAGCAAGTCTCCAGGTCTTCTTTCCTCCTTCCAGATGACACACCTAGCACCTTCCTACCTGTCTCCCTGATCACTTTGGCTGTAGTAGTCCAGTCATCTGGAAGCACCTCCTGACCACCTAAAGTCTGTTTCAACTCCTCCCTGAAAACCACACAGCACTCTTTTTTTTCCAACTTCCACCACTTTGTCTTCTGCTCTGCCTTTGTTCTCTTCATCTTCCTCACCACCAGAGTCATCTTACACACCACCATCCTATGCTGTCTAGCTACACTCTCTCCTACCACTACTTTGCAATCGCTATTCTCCACCAGATTACAGTGTCTACATAAGATATTGTCCACCTGTGTGCTCCTGCCACCACTCTTATATGTCACCCTGTGTTCCTGCCTCTTCTGAAAGTACGTGTTCACCATAGCCATCTCCATACTTTTAGCAAATATATATATATATATATATATATATATATATATATATATATATATATATATATATATATATATATATATATATATATATATATATATATTTTTTTTTTTTAATTTCAGCTTTCAAAGAGAAAAGATATGCCTACATCAATCATAAAGTGTTCTCTTGTTGATTAGCAGTGCTTAAAAAGTAATTTAGAACATTTGTACTCTGATTTGAACCAACAATATGTGATTTATCTGCTCCACCAAATGAACATTGTATTTTTTTCCCCTTTAAACTGCAAAGAAAATAATGTAGGCTATCAAATGGCCAGTAATTTAAATTAAATGCATTATTCATGAATGAATGGTAGACTAGAATTACATTAGAAATACAAATAATTGTTTAAAAATAGCTTATCTACAATTTTAAGTTAATTAATTAAGCAAACTTAACCAGCCAACCACAAAGAAAACCTCCTTAAAGCACATTTTACTTTGGCCCTGATGTGAATCAATACAAATTACAATATTCATGCTATATTGTGCAGTCTACACCCATAATCTATACAGCACATGAGCTATATATCAACTCATAGCCTTACTGCACAATTGATAATGATGTCAAACTTTATTCTAAACTAAAATCATTTTCTTTTTGAATGTAAACAAGTTGTAATGCACAATTTCCTGATGGTCAAGACATGACACTTTTTCCCCCACATGACACTTGTGTCTCTCACGGTTCTGGCTTGCCGTCAGTGCCGTGTCTTTTCTGGAGTAAATGGTGTTAATCCTAGGTAGGAATGTAAAACATCAGTGTCACCAATGAAAAGTCTTCTTCTGCCATTGCAGCAATGTTCTCTTCTAACTGACACATGCTTGATTGATTGGATCAATTTCATTTCGCCATTTCGGTAATTACAATTTAGCTCTAAACATTGACAATGAATGTGACTGTTAATACAATACTTGCAGCATGATGAGTACAGTCCCATCCGAAACTATCGGAACGGCAGGCCCAATTCATTTGTTTGTGCTATACACCAAAGACCTTTGGGTTTGAGATCAAAAGATGGATATGAGACAAGAGTTTAGGATTTCAGTTTTTATTTAGTGTTATTTACATCTAGACATGTTAAACAACATAAAACATTAAACCTTTTGTATCATACAGCCGTGGCCAAAAGTTTTGAGAATGACACAAATATTAATTTTTACAAAGTCTGCTGCCTCAGTGTTTATGATGGCAATTTGCATATACTCCAGAATGTTATGAAGAGTGATCAGATGAATTGCAATTAATTTCAAAGTCCCTCTTTGCCATGAAAATGACCATAATCCCAAAAAAACATGTCCACTGCATTTCAGCCCTTCCACAAAAGGACCAGCTGACATCATGTCAGTGATTCTCTCGTTAACACGGGTGAGAGTGTTAACGAGGACAAGGCTGGAGATTACTCTGTCATGCTGATTGAGTTAGAATAACAGTCTGGAAGCTTTAAAAGGAGGGTGGTGCTTGAAATTATTGCTCTTCCTCTGTTAACTATGGTTACCTGCAAGGAAACACGTGCAGCCATCATTGCTTTGCACAAAAAGGGATTCACAGGCAAGGATATTGCTGCTAGTAAGATTGCACCTAAATCAACAATTTATCGGATCATCAAGACCTTCAAGGAGAGAGGTTCAACTGTTGTGAAGAAGGCTTCAGGGCGCCCAAGAAAGTCCAGCAAGTGCCAGGACCGTCTCCTAAAGTTGATTCAGCTGCGGGATCGGGGCACCACCAGTGCAGAGCTTGCTCAGGAATGGCAGCAGGCAGGTGTGAGTGCGTCTGCACGCAGAGTAAGGCAAAGACTTTTGGAGGATGGCCTGGTGTCAAGAAGGGCAGCAAAGAAGCCACTTCTCTCCAGGAAAAACATCAGGGACAGACTGCTATTCTGCAAAAAGTACAGGTATTGGACTGCTGAGGACTGGGGTAATGTCATTTTCTCTGATGAATCCCCTTTCCGATTGTTTGGGGCATCTGGAAAAAAGCTTGTCCAGAGAAGAAAAGGATGGGCTGCCATCAGTCAGGATGTGGCCCAGAAGTTGATTGACAGCATGCCAGGGCAAATTGCAGGGGTCTTGAAAAAGAAGGGTCAACACTACAAATATTGACTGTTTGCATAAACTTCATGTAATTGTCAATAAAAGCCATTGACACTTATGAAATGTTTGTGATTATACTTCAGTAACAGTTAGTAACATCTGACAAAAAGATCTAAATAAACTGAAGCAGTAGACTTTGTGAAAAGTAATATTTGTGTCATTCTCAAAACTTCTGGCCATGGCTGTACAAGTATAGGAACTTGTCTAGAAGTAAATGAAAGTAAATAACACAATATTTGGTTGCATCCCATGCTTTTACGGCAGCCTCTTTCAGTTGCTGTTTGTTTCTGGGAGATTTTTCCCTTTAGTCTCATCTTCAGGAGGTGAAATGCTGCTCAATTAGCTTAAGGTCTGGTGATTGACTTGGCCAGTCTAAAACCTTCCACTTTTCCCCCGATGAAGTCCTTTGTTGAGTTGGCAGTGTGTTTTGGATCATCGTCTTGCTGCATGATGACATTTCTCCTGATTAATTTGGATGCATTTTTCTATAAATTGGCAGACAAAATGTTCCTGTAAACTTCTGAATTACAATCCCAATTCCAAAAAAGTTGGGACGCTGTGTAAAATGTAAATAAAAACAGAATGCAATGATTTGGAAATCTCATAAACCCATAAGTTATTCACAATAGAACATAGAAAACATATAAAATGTTTAAACTGAGGAAACGTACCATTTTAAGGGAAAAATAAGGTCATTTTGAACTTGATGGCCGCAACACGTCTCAAAAAAGTTGGGAAGGGGGCAAAAAAAGGCTGGAAAAGTAAGTGTTACTAAAAAGAAACAGCTGGAGGAACATTTTGCAACGATTAAGGTTAATTGGCAACAGGTCAGTAACATGACTGGGTATAAAAAGAGTATCTTAGAGAGGCAGAGTCTATCAGAAGTAAAGACGTTATCTGGATGGAAGCATATGTTCCTCTAAAACCTGTATATACCTTTCAGCATTGATGGTGCCTTTCCAGATGTGCAAGCTGCCCATTCCATAGGCACTAATGCACCCCTAGTGCTGATAACAAGCTGGATGGTCCCTCTCCTCTTTAGTCCTCTTTAGTTTAGAGGACGCGAAGTCCATGGTTTCCAAAAGAATTTCAAATTTCGATTCTTCTGACCACAGAACAGTTTTCCACTTTGCCTCAGTCCATTTTAAATGAGCTTTGGCCCAGAGAAGATGGCGGCGTTTCTGGATCAGGTTCACATATGGCTTCTTCTTTGCATGATAGAGCTTTAACCAGCATTTGTGGATGGCAATGTGCTCACAGACACTGAGTTCTAGAGGTGTTTCTGAGCCCATGCAGTGATTTGCATTACAGAATCATGCCTGTTTTTAATGCAGTGCTGCCTGAGGGCCTGAAGATCACAGGCATGCAATATTGATTTTTGCCCTTGTCCCTTGCGCACAGAGATTTCTCCAGATTCTCTGAATCTTTTGATGATATTATGTACTGTAGATGATGAGATTCAAAGTCTTCACAATTTTATGTTGAGGAACATTATTCTGAAATTGTTCCACAATTTGTAGACGCAGTTTTTCGCAGATTGGTGAACCTCTGCCCATCTTTACTTCTGAGAGACTCTCCCTCTCTAAGATACTCTTTTTATACCCAATCATGTTACTGACCTGTTGCCAATTGACCTTCAGCTGTTTCTGTTTAGTGACACTTACAGGTGCATCTCAATAAATTAGAATGTCGTGGAAAAGTTCATTTATTTCAGTAACTCAACTCAAATTGTGAAACTCGTGTATTAAATAAATTTAATGCACACAGACTGAAGTAGTTTAAGTCTTTTTTTTCTTTTAATTGTGATGATTTTGGCTCACATTTAACAAAAACCCACCAATTCACTATCTCAACAAATTAGAATATGGTGACATGCCAATCAGCTAATCAACTCAAAACACCTGCAAAGGTTTCCTGAGCCTTCAAAATGGTCTCTCAGTTTGGTTCACTAGGTAAGCCACAAACATTCATTGCCAAAGAAGCTGGCTGTTCACAGAGTGCTGTATCCAAGCATGTTAACAGAAAGTTGAGTGGAAGGAAAAAGTGTGGAAGAAAAAGATGCACAACCAACCGAGAGAACCACAGCCTTATGAGGATTGTCAAGCAAAATCGATTCAAGAATTTGAGTGAACTTCACAAGGAATGGACTGAGGCTGGGGTCAAGGCATCAAGAGCCACCACACACAGACGAGTCAAGGACTTTGGCTACAGTTGTCGTATTCCTCTTTTTAAGCCACTCCTGAACCAAAGACAACGTCAGAGGCGTCTTACCTGGGCTAAGGAGAAGAAGAACTGGACTGTTGCCCAGTGGTCCAAAGTCCTCTTTTCAGATGAGAGCAAGTTTTGTATTTCATTTGGAAACCAAGGTCCTAGAGTCTGGAGGAAGGGTGGAGAAGCTCATAGCCCAAGTTGCTTGAAGTCCAGTGTTCAGTTTCCACAGTCTGTGATGATTTGGGGTGCAATGTCATCTGCTGGTGTTGGTCCATTGTGTTTTTTGAAAAGCAAAGTCACTGCATCCATTTACCAAGAAATTTTGGAGCACTTCATGCTTCCTTCTGCTGACCAGCTTTTTGAAGATGCTGATTTCATTTTCCAGCAGGATTTGGCACCTGCCCACACTGCCAAAAGCACCAAAAGTTGGTTAAATGACCATGGTGTTGGTGTGCTTGACTGGCCAGCAAACTCACCAGACCTGAACCCCATAGAGAATCTATGGGGTATTGTCAAGAGGAAAATGAGAAACAGGAGACCAAAAAATGCAGATGAGCTGAAGGCCACTGTCAAAGAAACCTGGGCTTCCATACCACCGTGCCACAAACTGATCACCTCCATGCTGCGCTGAATTGAGGCAGTAATTAAAGCAAAAGGAGCCCCTACCAAGTATTGAGTACATGTACAGTAAATGAACATACTTTCCAGAAGGCCAACAATTCACTAAAAATGTTTTTTTATTGGTCTTATGAAATATTCTAATTTGTTGAGATAGTGAATTGGTGGGTTTTTGTTAAATGTGAGCCAAAATCATCACAATTAAAAGAACCAAAGACTTAAACTACTTCAGTCTGTGTGCATTGAATTTATTTAATACACGAGTTTCACAATTTGAGTTGAATTACTGAAATAAATGAACTTTTCCACGACATTCTAATTTATTGAGATGCACCTGTACTTTTCCAGCCTTTTGTTGCCCCATCCCAACTTTTTTGAGACGTGTTGCAGCCATCAAATTCAAAATTACCTTATTTTTTTTTTCTTAAAATGGTTCATTTACTCAGTTTAAACTATGTTCTAGTGTGAATAACATATGGGTTTATGAGATTTGCAAATCATTGCATTCTGTTTTTATTTACATTTTACACAGCTATTTTTTGGTATTGGGGTTGTATTTCTGCTGCTACCATCATGAATTACATCATCAATAAAGATTAGTGAGCCCATTCCAGAAGCAGCCATGCAAGCTCAAGCCATGACATTACCTCCACCATGTTTCACAGATGAGCTTGTATGTTTTGAATCATGAGCAGCTTCTTTCTTTCTCCATACTTTGGCCTTTCCATCACTTTGGTAGAGGTTAATCTTAGTTCCAGAACATTTGTGGCTCATCTCTGTATTTCTTTGTGAATTCCAATCTTGTTTTCTGATTATGATTCTTACTGCTGATGAGTGGTTTGTATCTTGTGGTATGGCCTCTATATTTCTGCTCTTGAAGTCTTCTTCAAATGGTGGATTGTGATACCTTCACCCCTGCCCTGTGGATGTTGTCTGTGATGTCACTCACTGCTGTTTTTGGGTTTTTCTTCACAGCTCTCGCAATGTTTTTGTCATCTGTTGCTCAGTGCACCAGTGGTTTCTCTCTTTTTCAGGACATTCCAAATTGTTGTATTGGCTATGCCTAATGTTTCTGCAATGCCTCTGATTGATATTCTCTCTTTTTTCAGCTTCAAAAAGGCTTGCTATTCTCCCATAGAAAGCTCTCTGATCTTCATGTTGGCTTATCCTTTTTAACAACAAATACAGTCTTCACAGCTAAAACTGAAGTCTACAACCAAGAGAAGATGTTTGGAGCTATTTATTGTTTAAACAATCTAACAGGACACACCTGTCAGTCACATGTTCCAATATTTTTGCTCACCTAATAATTGGGTGGTCTGATACAAAATGTGCTATGTTTTATGTCGTTTAACATCTACATATAAATACCAGGAAATAAAAGCTGAAAATCTAAACTCTATTCTCATATTCATATTTTGATCTCAAGCCCAAATGTCTTCTGTCTACAGCAAAAACAATTGAATTGGCCTAGCCGTTCCAATAATTTCGGAGGGGACTGAACATGTAATAAAAATAATCTAAAAATGGCAGACTACTTAGTTCCCAAAAATACTTTCAAAAACCTTTTTCTAAAGGCCTAGAAGGCCCTAAGGGGGTCGGTGATATGCAAACTGCATTGATCTCCTGTATATTACTGCTGAGAAAAACACCACAGTGCTCAGAGACCTGCTAGCTTGCAAGATATTCTTCTGTGTTCAGTACTTAAGTACAAATTCACTATGTGTTTTGTGAAAACTCCCATTTCAGCAGAGACAAAGAACAGAGGCGTAGACATCATTTCAGATGTGTGTGTGTGTGTGTGTGTGTGTGTGTGTGTGTGTGTGTGTGTGTGTGTGTGTGTGTGTGTGTGTGTGAGGGTGGGGGGGGGGGGGGGTGGCAGAATGACAAGGGTATTCTTTTTTACTGACCTTTGTCTAATTGATGGTTTTTATCTCTTCTTGCCCTTAATTGGCTTAATATGCAATTTATGATTCTGTACTTGCATGTTATATTGTATATTGCACAGTATTATTTAAATATTGCAAATAGTGTACGTTGTATTGCATATACATAGCACACAGTATATAATATATACTTGTATATTATGGATGATTTTGTTTCAGTTCTCACCCTTTTCTATTGAATTATATACAGAAATGTAAAAATGGCAGGGTTACACCTTTTCCCTATACTACTAACCTACTACTAACTTAAACTGCTGCGTAACACTTTAAGTTATTATAGCAGCCTGTTATGACTCAGTCATTGTATTTATAAAATGAAAATGTGTTCTATTCTATAATATTTCTATTAATATTTACCGTCAACATAGTAAAAGAAACCATTATGTGACATGCAACACTTCCTGAGCCAGACATATGTAATTCCTGCAAATCCCAATTCAACATTAACAATTCACCATCTTATTCTAAATAAGATGGAGGACTCAGATAACACATCTGTAATAAAAATAAAAGATGTTACAAAAGAATTTGAAAATTAGTGCACGTTTGTGTGGGACTGTGGGTAGTAGCTAATATTACCATCACATCTTGCTATTTATTCAGGCAGCGTTTAAAAAGAAATATGTAGCAAATTATTCATCATTGTGCAACAGGAATAGGCCTACCACATGCCAAAAGAACTTACACTTACATTTTTTTGTAAATTAATACATGACAGAATAATAGGATGATCTTTTTGCCACACTGCTCGGCCACGCCCACTCTGTGCACTGACAATGTTATATTTGACAATGACGACAATGACGTATACGTGCGTGTGATAACATTCTCAATTTTAATACATTTAATACATGCATTTTAATAACATGACAATATGAAGGCAGAATGTAGAATTTGTAAGGTAAAAATATCATATGGAGCAAGGTCTTTGTGTTTTGGATAGTTATAATAAAATAATAAAAATATAAATAAAACGTTCAATACACATGTGTAATAGTGTTTGATGTTTTGACATTATTTAAGGTTTTTATACCAAATATAATGTAAAAATTAGGTAAAATTATAAGGTTTAGTATAATTACATTAATAATAATATGTGCACACGTAATCATAGGTCAAAATATTGCTAAATCTGGCTGAATTATAAAAGCCAGAAGTGATACTAAATGAAGAGCCGTTTGGGAGCCGAAAGAGCCGGCTCTTATTGCTCTGAGCTGAGGCAAATGATCTGGCTCACTGAAAAGAGCAGGAATTCCCATCACTACAACTTAGTAAAAAATAAGGAGTGAATGTTTTTTGGCCACTTTGAGCTCATCGCGACCTCTGAGCGCTCAGCGCGGGTGTGAGCATGGGCGTGACACGTGACGTGAGTGACCAATTGTCATGGCAACGTCAGGTCACATAAAGACTTAGACATGTACACGTATAGAAATCAAAGATACACAAATTGGCCATGGGCAGTGAAAAGGTGCGGGGGACGAATTTACGTTTTATTAAAAGCACGGCGGACACGTCCCCCACGGATTCTACGCCCATAACGAAGAATCAGCAATGAAGGTTCCAGAAGAACATGTGCTATCTATTGTGTATTCCATGCATATTAAAAAAACACAAGGCTTAACCTGGAAATGATGCCCCTGGACATATATTGGATGGTACCAGGCAAATATATATTGAAATTCACAAGTCAAATATATTCATACACAATAAAGAATTTGCAATTGCATTGATATTTGCAGGAAGAAAGCCTAGAGAAGATTGGAAAGTAAATAATAACATTTCCACACTGTTTTAGTGAAATGTATATATGGTTTCATAAAGTTGAAGCATATGTTATACAGTGCCTTGCAAAAATATTCACCCCCCTGTTTTGTTGCATTACAACCTGGAATTAAAATGGATATTTTGGGGGGATTTGTACCATTTGATTTAGACCACATAACAGCTACCATATGGGGAGGGTGAAGGCAAACAAGTTTTCTTCAAGACATGTAAAGCCAGCCAACCACATCTTTCTGAACTGCTGAGTCATAAGGCAACTTAATACACTCATAAAAAAATGCTATCCGCCCTCTTCCGCACACATGAACCCACAGATGCCCATGGTTGGCTTGTGTTGCTGTGATTGACAGGGGAGACAGAGTGTGATGCTCCTCCCACCCAGAAAGCACAGCCGATTTTCCTCTCTTGGACTCTCGGCTACAGACGGCTGTGGTGTCATCCGGATTCAAACTCGCAAACTCTTATATAGGGTGATAGGCTGAAGGATCAGGTTGCGAATGAAGACGGTGTGTATTCTCTTGCCATGTAAGCTACTGTCTTATGTAGGGTTCACTATGTGTTTGTATAATGTGCAAAGGTGAATAGAAACGGTGAGCACCATTCCTGATCTTGCTCTACTATCCCATACGTGGGATCTGGTACAGCATCATCTAACTGCCTTGCTTAGACTCCAGTTGTAATAAAATAAAATAAAAAAAGAGTCTGGCACATCGACCAATCTATAAAGATCCAAACATTTGTTTACATCCTGATTATAAAAGAAGACCTTCATCTCCAGAGAGCAATCAATTCTAAACATTACTCATTCCTCTTCCACCAGTAATCAGTCAGTCTCAGGCAGTTTTTTATCAATCAAACTCAGGCTGAAGATGTCCATAAAATCCTGATTGTCCTGTCCATAGTGTTTAAACAGAGATATCACCTGCTACAGAGAGCAAATAATCATTAAAGAATAGATACTAGATATGGTTTCTAATTAAAGATTCACTCTAAATCCATCGTTTTAAAAAAAAGAAAAGAGGCCGAGGACTGAGAAATAAAATAGCATTAACACTATGGAAATTTGTGAAAATGTGATATAGCTCATAATTTGATTTGTAAATCATGGCTGTTGATGGGGGGACTTAGTGGTTAGCATGTTTGCCTCGCACCTCTGGGGCTGGGGGGTTCGAATCCTGCCTCCGCCCTGTGCGCCTGCATGTTCTCCTGGTTTACATGGTACCTGGTTTCCTCCAGGTATTCTGGTCTCCTCCCCCAGTCCAAAGACATGCATTGTAGGCTGATTGGTGTATGAATTTTGCTATAACCCCATCCAGGGTGTCCCCTGCCTTGTGTCCCAAGTTCCCTGGGATAGGCTCCAGGCTCCTCCATGACCCTGTGTAGGATTAGCAGTATGGAAAACGGATGGATGGACTGGCTAATGGTACCAGATAAGCATGTGCATTAAAAAAGGTTCAGAGAATTCCTGAAGGAGTGTGCATGTGCACAAAGTATGTGTTCAGGTGCAAATCAGATTGACACATTAGGATGCAAAATGAGTGGAAGGTTACCTCAAACTAGCTGGAAACGAGTTGCTCTCTCTCTGGCTCTCTTTCTCTCTCTAACACACACACACACATACACACAAACACCCTCTCAAAGCCAAGTGTGCTCGGACGACCCAGGTGTCCCTCCATGCACAGTTCACACTATTCATCAAATAGCACATCTCTCTCTCAAACACACACACTTGCCTCTTCCAAACGGTCCAGCACACACAGCTGTGCTCTGCTGAACACCCCCGATTCATTCTACAGCAACTGGCTTCATTTGTCACTTCTGACACTGCTCGACTCTCCTCCACTTTCTCAAAGCTTCCAGCTGCCGTTTGCTACAAACGCTCCTTTCTTCCTTTTCACCCCAATGGCCAGGCTGGCTTCCGACTTCTCTCTCACTCACACTCACACACACACACACACTCACACACACGCGCACACACACACACACACACAGCGAGAGCGAGAGGAGAAGAAAGCGAACCCTTCTGTTGGCCCCTTAATCATTTCAGTTTTAAATGCAACAGTGCTGCTTCTTTTATTTAACAAAACAAGTAAGGAAACGCTCAACAATTTCCATCTTTTTACAGTAGTTGTGTCATTCTGTGTATTTTAGGACAAAAGAAACATTTTACACTGTGATAGTTAAAAGCGTGCGAATTTACATATCATTTATTATTATGAGATTATTATTAATCAAATGTAAGATTATTCTTATCTTATTCTTGTTCTATTGGCAGATAATTTTGCTTCTAGGAACAAGTACTCAAAATTAGAAAATCAGCCAGTAATAAGAACAAGATTATTTCATGCATGAAATTAGTACAAATGTCTAGAAATTGGTTTAATAATCATATATTTGGTTTGTTGTAATCTTACAATAGGAAATACTAGATACATTTGTCTGTATTCAAGATATTTTCCGTTGTTAAGATTTCAATTTCTGCAGTTAAATTTTAAAATAAAAAGAATAAAAAAAATTTTTTTTATGTTTTCAAATTATTTTTCAACATTGAATCTAAAAAACCCAGTCAATAAATGTGTTAACTCATCTCAGGTAAGAGTTTTATTTATTTATTTATCTATTTATTTATTTATTTATTATTATTATTATTATTATTATTATTATTATTTTATTTTTTTTACACAAAATCATTTCCTTTCAATCTATAATTTGTGTAACCATGTTGTACTTTCAAACTGACCTTGTCAGTCATTATCGGTGGGGGAAAAAAAACAGAATGAGAGGATTTACTTTTCTTCCTCCCATGATCTTCCAGAAATTTGGATGATACAACTTCCTGTTGAACATGTGACTTGTGACATCAGGGGATGTTCCAAATATTTCAGAGGGGTGAATGTGTTCAGGTAACAGGTTTAAGTGAATGAACCAATATGAAATTTTTTTTTCACAACCTATAATGTTAATATGGTACTGTTTTTGAAATATTTTAATGACTGTATTTAAAGGAAATGTGTCATTGTAGTGGGGTGGGACAAGTAAAAATGCTGTAAAGGTTATATTATGTTTAGTGTTATTTGGGCTTAAAGTTATTCATCTGAAATATGTTTATAGGTTGTTATAAAGGACACATTACCCACGTTTATTTTCCATAAATATTCATAAATGTGATATCAATGGCACACAAATGACACCCCCAAATGTGGAATCACCCCAAACTATGTACACATACCTTTATTTCACTGATATGTAAAATAACCGATATGAAAACCTTAACATTATGTGTTTATGCCTCTCTTTCATGAAGCACAGAGGTGCTGCTTCAGCAAAATGACTCATTGTGGTAGTTGACTTATAGTTATTAAAATTTGATCCATCAAAAAAAATAAAAAAATGCTCAAATGTAACTGTGTAATTTCTGTGTAAAACAGTGTGGAATATGTGTGTGGAAATCGAGAGTCTTAAAAGAAAATGAAAAAATATTTAAAATGAAGAGAAGTGTTAGAGCTTAACCAGCTTAAAAAAGATTAAATATGATTGCATAGTGTTTTTACTTTGGGCGGTAAGTGTCTAAACAATTTTATTTAATTAATTTTTTTATTAAGTCACCTACAGATGAGGTCATGAGTTGACCTACGCCTTGCAGAATCTGCAAAATGTTAATAATTGAAATAAATAAGAGAGATTATAAAAAGTGCATTTTGTTGTTTATTTAGTTCTGCCCTGAATAAGCTATTTCACTTAACAGATGTTTACATATAATTCACAAGACACAATAATAACTGAATTTATACAAACGAACCGTTCAAAAGTTTACATACGCTCGATTCTTAATACTGTGTGTTGTTACCTGGAGGATCAACGACTGTTTTTATGTTTTGTGATAGTTGTTCATGAGTCCCTTGTTTGTCCTGAGCAGTTAAACTGCCCACTGTTCTTCAGAAAAATCCTCCAGGTCCTGCACATTCTTTGCTTTTCTGTATATTTGACTCCTTTCCAACAGACCATATGATACGGAGATCCATCTTTTCACACTGAGGACAACTGAGGGACTCGTACACAACTATTACAAAAGGTGCAAACATTCACTGATGCTCAAGAAGGCAACACGATACATTAAGAGCCAGGGGGGTGTAAACTTTTGAACAGGATGATCGGTGTAAATTGTTATTGTACATTTGAGGTGTTTTCTGAAAAATGGTTGTCAATCAGGGCAACATTAGCAGGAGCTAGTGGTCCGAGATTGTTTTAATTTTGTTTCAGCAGTGGAAATAAAACAAAATTATATTTATTACTACATTATTATCCAATTTGACCCTGATTGGGTTCGATCCAATCTTGATATGCTCTGAATGAACTAAATGTGCTCTGTCGGTGGAAAGTCCAAGAAATAGCAAGCTTTCCAATAAATAGACAAAATGTTGTACACTAGAGATGTAACCTGATACAAATGTTCTTAACAGATACAAATATGAATAGGAGTTTTATATCTTTTAGCCAGAAAAGATTACACGGTATCTGGTTGAGACTAGATAAAATCCTTACCTTCCAGATTTCTGAAAAAGCTCTTCCCAAATTTCAGTCTGAGAACTCCAAATACAGCAAAACCACAGAATCCAGTTGTAAATATTTTATTGCACACATCACAGTTTTCTTTTTTCCGCCAGCACGAGCAACATAACACGTTTACATTTCTTTTTTTTCCTAACCTCATTATTTTTCTATATATAAAACAAGGCAACAACAAAGATTTAAAAACGACTTTACATACTGTCTTGTACACCCCAAAAAAAATAAAAAATAAAAAAATCAATCAGCGATTTAGTGCACCTTTATCGCTTTCCACGCTTGGACTTCAAACAACATACAAATGATGAGAAAGAAAAAAAAATTATGCATAAGAAACAAAACAAACAAAAAAAAACCCCATAAGTAAAAGCTCCAGTAGATTATTATGCTAAGATATTATTTTAAAAATTATCTCAAAGATTTGGTAGAAGTAGTAGTTTGTCTTTAACCCCCTGAGTGCCGCGTTGGCAGAAGCACTACAGTTTGCAGTCCATGGAGGAATGTTTTCAAATGAAGTAATTATCATCTGATGATTAATAAAAGCAGTTTAAAAGGCAGCACTTCCCTTTCAGAGGTCTGTGTATAGCACACAGATCATATGAAACTATTGACTGTCGAATGGAACAGCCACTAAAGGCACTTTATGGTCCAATCATTTTTTTTTTTTTTTTTTTTTTTTGAAACACCACCTCTGTGTTTCAGTTCAAAGCAGAAGACAGTGAAAGCATACACAATTTAGAAAGAAACAGAACTCTTTTTCTCTTAGGATTTTAGAACTACTTTAAATTCAACATCCCCTGATCGCAGACTATCCTATGGCAAATGAATCAATGGGCCTCATTTAGTAAAGTTGTACATAAATGTTTTTGCATAGACCAATCTGAACAAAAATATTCCTGTCAGATTTACAAAAGTTTCAGTGACGCTGATTTTCCAACCAGCTATAAATGATCAAATGTGTTCACGCCACAGCTGATTTACATTTATTGACACCCACAAAGGTCCATAAAAGGCAAAGCTCACAGTAAGCTGAAGATGACAAAATGATGACTAAACAGTGAAAGAGCGTAAATCTTCCAGTAACGCAGCTCAGCTACCGCAGCGAGTCGGATATCATAGAGACACACTAACTCTTCCTCCTGTTACAAAGCACAATTACTTTTGTCCTAACTGAATAGCTATTCAATTGAAATAAGTGATTTAAACTTAAGAGCATAGTCCATATATTAAATCCCAGTAACTCGTTGCCAATTATATGAATTGAAGACGATCAGTTGGGGTTCACATTAGTCCAGAAAACCCTGAACTACAAGATGCAGAAATCATTTTGACTTATCAAGTCGTTATTATGATTTTGTAGCACATGTTTTTTGACTTACCATCACATTATTTTGATTTAAGATCACATTATTTTGATCAAGCCATTATTTTGACTTAGTATCTCATTATTTTCACTCAGTATCTCGTTGTTTTGACTTAAGACAAAAATAGAGAGATACTAAGTCAAAACAATGACAGCAGTTGAAAAAACATTTCACACCTTGAGGTTCAGGGCTTCTGTACAGTAGTGAATCTCCTTATATGTAAATTTACACAAACTGAGGAGTGAAACTCAGGATACCAACATTTCAACCAACGCATGAATACGGCATTTCTTGTGTATCATGTTATTTTGACTTAATTCTTAATTTTGACTTAGTTTCTCATAACTTTGACTTAGTATCTCATTATTTTGATTAGTATCTCATTATTTTGACTCATTATCGTGTTGTTTTGACTTAGTATCTCTATTTCGAGTCAGTATCTTATTTTGACTCAGTATCTCATTATTTCGACTCAGTATCCCATCATTTTGACTTAGTATCATTATTTTCACCCAGTATCTCATAAGTCAAAAACAACGAGATACTAAGTCAAAATAATGATAGTAATTTGGGGGTGGAAATTGAGGTTCAGGGCTTCCATACGTTAGTCTCATTGTATGTAAATTTACACAGACTCAGGGGTGAAATACAAGATACCAACATTTCAACCAACACAATACAATAAAGTATTTTTTTGTGTGTAAATCTTCCTGTGAATAAATACTTTAGGAATACATTTGTTCATATCCAGTCTGATGAGGCCCAGTGTGTGAAAATTTATAAAAACCAGAGTAATAATAGGAATAATAGGAAACATTTTTACCAGGTATTTCAAGGAGCAATACGATACGGCAGTGCTGGAAATTCCTTATGTGCTTTCTTATCCCTTAATTCCAGTCAGTAAAGAAAAAAAATTTCATCTGAATATTAACACAGAGCTGCTACAAAAATACAGTAAAAGCTTATTTTAAAGTAGTTTAAAGAAAAAAAGGAATATACTTTTGTGGTTTGCTCAGGATGTACAAAAAGACCCAAAATGTTGAGTTAATAATAATAATAAAAAAAAAAGATTCCTTTGAAGCTTTGTGTATATTGTACATTCAAAACATGAAAATGTCTCTCTCATACAAAAAAAAAAAAAAAAAAAAAAAGAGAATGAAACTAAGGACGTCAATCACGATAACAAAATCCAAGTCTGAATCTAATGAGAAGCTAAAGGGTGAGTTTCGATTATGAAAAGCATTAGGACAAAATTGATTCATTTGTTGATTTAAAAAAAAAAAGTGTATTTGCATCACTCAGTGGGTTAAAGTAGGTCTAAAAACCAGATTAATGAAAGTTAACGTTTGCATGTCCGTCAGTTGCGACAGCTGGTGAATTAGTGAGAGAACAGTTTAAAGAGTTTAAAGGAAAAAGAGAGACCGGTGTCAGGATTAGGAGAAACCAAACCGAAAAAATTAGTATGTATTATTAATTGTGCTTGAGGTGTCAAATGAACAGGAAAAAGCTGTAAGGTTCAAAAAAAAAAAAAAAAAAAAAAAAACTAAACAAAAAAAATGATTTCAACATAGGAAGAAAAAATTCCACAAATGTGTTGGACTTCAACGAGATTATCGTTCAGTCTCCAAGGCAACGAGAAGAGCAGCTCTTGCAAGTACAAACTTGTTTCTACTTCTTTATTTATTGGCAGTAGTCGACGAGCTGAAATAGACTCTGCACAGACGAAAGGCACTTCCATGGCACCAATGGCACCAATGGCCTGCGAGTACACGCTGCACTGCTGAAAAATTAAACGCGCCTGGGATAAATCGAGGGGAGGTTTAAGCAGTGCCCTGATGAGGAAATTTCAAATGGAGTGAAATCTCACACAAAGCTTTAAAAATCTGTCCCAGTTTAAACATGGACACGTTTATTACCGACAATGCCGGCAAATTCCACTGACCAACAGATACCTGATTAAAACAATCGGATACAAAAAATAAATAAATAAAAAATCATCAGAATGTGTTGATTCATTTTCTAAAATAGCACGGCTATGACTCAGTATCAAGTCACAGGTTTATATTAAGGTGCTCGTTTTGAGACATTATTTCTTAACTCGCAAGGACTCATTTGGTGGAAATTGACAATTTAACCCCTTCAAAAAATTGATTTCAAAAGCGAAAAGTGTTAACAGAGGAACATGCATCATCGTTGCTATGGTACAGCTTTCTGATGAGTAAAAGCAGGCGTTTATTTAATGATATATGCTAGGAGACTCAGACTGCACTATGCAACCTTCAGAGGTAAAAGCTGTACCTAAAACCGCAAAGTTCTCGGTCATGCTGCATTTTTTAAATCTTAACTTTGAGAGAAAAAAAATAGACCGATAAAGGAATGACACTTTATAGATTCTATAGCGCAAGTGATACATTTTTTAATTTTGAGACGTTCCACAACGTTAATGTAGCTATAATTGGATCAAAAGTATGACGTGTCATTCTTCAGTAAACAAAAAATTGTAACAGTCTGCAAACTGCGGTGGTATAAAAGGAATAAAACCATGTTATTGGAAAATAATCACCTTCAGGGTTCTTGTCAGGCTACTGTTTAATTCTGGTTTCCGATTGGTCAGAAAGCAGTCCGGGGTTTCGCGATCGCAGAAATGAACACGAAAATCAAGCAAACACAGCAACATTCGGAGGAGCTCGCAATTTTTCAAAATTACCGCAGATTTTCTGCGGATCTGGGCCGAGACATGTCACGTGACGTCATCACGACGTGCATTCAGCGGAATCCCTCTTCGATTCACGTGCGCCGAACATGAGTACAGCTAAAAGGTCTAATTTACCAACAAACATCACTGCGAAAGACCGCGCAAAACCATTTCGTGCAATTGTGATTTCGCCAATTCAAGTCGTTTTCTGCTATTAAAAAAAAAAAAAAAAAAAGTACAACAAACTCCGCAAGTTGCATCGCAAATTTTGCAGCAAAACGAAGCATATTTGGCCGCAACAATCACAAAAAAAACAAAAACAAAAAAAAAACAGCGAAATCCTGTATGGACTGAGAAAGTGTTGATTAATTGTCTAACAGCAGCTCTGAGAGTCTTTCCAGATGCGAGGCAAATCACAGGTTTATATTAATACATTATATAATATAGTAACATACACAGGGACAAACAGATCTAAAAATGTTTGGAATCACTGATATGGTGACATTTTCATTTTCTTTTGAAAGGAGTCTCCAGTGCCTTCTTAAAGAACAGTCAGAACTAAAGCTTTTACGCTTCTGACACGGCAAAATCGTCAAGACAGTGTTTTTATTGTATTTATATATTTCGATGGGTAACGTGACAATTTTGTACTTCTTCATTTATAGAAAGAGGGGGAAAAAAAACTGGTGACTGGTGAAGGAAGGACCGTTTATAGCTGCTATAATGGAAGTGATGACCGGAAATAACTTGTTTCACAGATGATCCACAACATTAAATGTAACTAAAATGGATAATAAGTATGATGTGTTGATCATTAATAAATAATAAATGTAACTGCTGGCAAATTGCTGTGGTGCAAGAGGAATAAAAAATAAATAAATCATACCCTGTTGTTGATTATTTTCTTATAACAGGACGTCCTCATTGTGTTTAACTAATATACCTACATAACTAATTAACCTATTGTTCCAAGAGCTCTAGACCTTTTAGAGTTCCAAATAAACGGATTGCTGTGTGTGTTTCGTGTGAGACAGACAGGGTGGGTTCAGATAAGCAGAGCAGAGTGAGGATGGACCGGATCGTGCACTTCTCCAGTTAGTGTGCGTCTGTGTTTGTGGGTGCCCAAGTCCATGATCCAGTGTACAAGTGTAATTTTAAGCATGTTATACACATGAGTGTGTGTGTGTGTGGTGTAGTTTGTTGTGTTAGTGCTCTTCCTTTGTCTCTGTGAAGTGGTCAGAGACCAGTTTTAATCGTGTTAGTCTGTGAACCAGGTCAAAAGTAGTACATTCATTCAACAGGTTAAACACAAGACCAACAAAAATATCAGCAAAGTTAGTAAAATTCTTACTAAGAATATTTTATTAAAATAAATGGCAAGGGGGGGGGGGGAGGTTAATAAGAAAATAACAGCATACACCATGAAAACTAAATGCAAGCATGTAAAAATCTTGACAAGGAAAACTAATATAGTCGGCTAATGAGTTAAACAAGCTAAAGATCGGCAAGGAAATTAAATATAACTGTTGGAAAGGCAACGCTCCCAACAAGAGAGACTTTCTGAGTAAGACAGCAAAAGAGGTGTTAAAAAAAATAATAATAATAAAATTGTAGTGGGCATCAAAAAGAAAAAAAAAAAAGAAAAAAAAAAAAAAACAGCCAGAAGAGTGATTTATAATATACATATAAAATGAAGTTAGAAAAATACATTAGAAACCTGTAACAATGATTGTAAATTACATTATTATACATGTATTAGGCAGGCAGGAGAGAATACAAGAGATTTCTCTAGAAACCTGATGGACTAAATCGACCTTAAAACAATGACCGACAGCATGTAGTAACATCGCGGAGGGTATTTCTCGTAATACTGCTTCTTAATCAGGGTTGTCTTCGCAAACCTCCAGTCTGATATTGCATTTCATTACAAACAAACAAACAAAAAGTAAGAGCGTCTAACACTGAAGAAGAAGAAAAAAAAAAAATAAAAGTGTTGACCTTTCCTGTGTAACAGCTTGAGAGAACAGAGTGAAACAGGCTGCCATGAAATTGAGAGAATTTAGATTGAAACAAACACAATATAGATTTGTTTTTCTTGGCCCGTAATGCAATTAAACCTCGCTAATTGTTTAAACGTTGCTTAGAATTTTATTGTTAATACGATTCGGTAACAGCTTTTGGTACGGCTGTAGGAACACGGTGTCGAACAGCTGAGCAGCTCAAAGTTCTGAACTATAAGCTCTTTTCAATTTATTTAAAAAAAAAAAAAACTTAAAAAAAAAAAAAAGCACAGGAAATTTAGGTAGAGCAGAATCTCATGAAAGGAATAATAATAATAATAATAATTACAAAAAAAAAAAAAAAAAAAAAAAAAAACTCAAAAACATCCAGTTTGCAAATCCAAATTTTAAATGGCAGTTTGCTTCAAACAGTAACAATAAAAGACATACGGAATTAAAGAAATCTTTTTGTTCAAATGGCATAAAGGGAAAGAGGACAGGATGGAGAGAGAGAAAAAGAGAGAGAGAGAGAGAGAGAGAGAGAGAGAGAGAGAGAGAGAGAGAGAGCGCAACGTCAACCTAATCTCGGGAAGACAAATCATGGCACGTAGTTAGCTGGTCGAATGACTGCTATTCTTTTTTGCATAGAGTAGATTGAGTGGCACAGCTGGGCGACGTTCGAACTCGACACTTTATCCTTCTCTATGCACTAAGCACCGTTGTCGCGGTCACTGTCGCACAATATTATATTACTGAACACAACGTAACTCGGAGAAAAACAAACAAACAAAAAAAACCCCTAAACCATCAATAAGGCACTTTTTCCCCCCCCCTTTTACAAATCTCTAATACTTCCCTCTTTAATGCTTTAGAACTGGAAATACTCCAAAGTTTCTTGGGTTTTCATCGCCAATAACAAAAACCTTTTACGCAACCTTCCGTCCTGTTTTTTTTTTTTTTTCCTAGGTTTTTTTTGTACATTTTGTAACTGCAAGTTAAGTATAAAAAGCTAAAATTGCCAAAAATATATTTCTCCAGCACCCTGTAAAAGTATCTAATTTTGATCGGTTCTGCATTTTAATATGCAATGACATTATCTACATTTGTATACATATATATATATTTTTATATATATATAATCATGTATGTATAAAGCAATTTGAACAGGCAGACATGGCTTTCACATCCTATTTTGTTGTTTTTTTTGTTTTTTTTTGTTTTTGTTTTCTTGAGAAAGAGTTCAACTCGGATGGGTTCGGAAAGCTGAACTACGGACTGATGTTTAAAAAAAAACAAAAAAAAAAACTGCGGGACACATTGTGGATGAGCGTTTTTTGTTCTTCCTCCTTTCTTTTGTTTAACAATCAAAAAATAAATCTTGTATGAGAAAGATCCATCCCATTAAGCGGGAATGGATTTATTATTATTATTTTTTTAAAACGACGCCCAATTTTTAAAGGTTTAAGAATTCGAAATGGGAAAAAAAAAAAAAAAAAAAGTTAATCATGAAAGGAACATAAAGTATTTTATATATATATATATATATATATATATATATATATATATATATATATATATATATATATATATATATATAAAAACGCAGGTATGTACAGAACTCATTTCTGGCTTCCTGTCTCCATGAATTCTCCATGATTCGTAGTGTTTCTTGATTTTATTCAACTTAAAATGAAATCGAAGCACAGTGGCTGAGGGATTATTGTCTTCTCATGCGTACACAGGTACATCACACACCTTTTCATACTCTAGACTAAAAGAACGAACCATCTGCGCTTAGATACATACTTGTATAGAGATAAATTGATCAAATTGTAACCCTTTGGCTAAATACACACACGTAATACTTGTTTTTTTTTTTTTTGTTTTTTTTTGTCTTTTGTCTCACAGCTCAATCCAAAAAACAAAAAAAAAAATCTATAAACTTCAGGCACTGTATTTTCGAGGCTGGGGGTGTTTGGGGTGGCGTAGGTGAGTAACAAACTCTTCCTGCCCAAATCTCCGCAACCATGAACATCCTAAGATTTAAGATTACTGAGAATACTCTGGAATACTCTTCTTAACCCCATCCTTCCACACGCTTGAGATGGCACCCATATTGCAGGTATGATTAAGCTTTGTCCTACTATCAAAATAATAATAATTTAAAAAAAAAAAACCAAAAAAAACCAAAACAAAGCAGTCCATCATTTTAGCCATGCACACCCAGTGTCAGCTAGATAGGCGCACCCAGAATGTGTCAGCATTGTGAAAAAAATTAATAGACGAAAGATAATAAAAACAAAAACACATCGCTACACACGAGAATGACACATGTTTGTGTGAGTGGGTTTCTTTCCTTCTTCCTTTGCACTCACTATCAAATTTAGATGTAGATATGTCCATGAATTTGAATCTGCATCCTGATTGGTCCGAATCGTAAATTACTGAAGTTAGAACATAGCGGGGATGTACAGGTACGGGAGGAAAATAATACATGATCTTGGGGGTTTTTTTTTTATTGCTTATTAACTCAGTGCAGATTTTTGCTACCAAAAACATCACCCAACTATCAAGGACTGAGAAAGAAAAAAAGAAAGAAACAAGCAAGGGGGAGGAGAAAAAAAAAAAAAAAAAAAAAAAGGAAGGGGTGTTACAGTCAATAAACAAACGCCTAACATAAAATCATCACACAACATGTCGGTTTGTAGGCGTTTGATCTCGTTGCGGGTTTGTGTTGGTTTTGTGTGTTAGGGTGGTGCACAGGTGCCTCTCTGGTTTTCTCAGCGTCCAACAGGCTAGCAAAAGGCAATTACCAGTTAATCTGATCAGCAGGCAGGCTTGGGGCGGCTCATCATTGGGTGAAGAGTTCAGAGGTCAGAGGTCATTTGTTAGTTGCCGGTGGCGGCTAGGTGGTTAGGAACAAAAACAAAAACAAAAAAAAAACAAAAAAAAAAAAAAGGAAAAAACAAAAGATAGAAAGGATATTAGTGTCAGCAAGAAGAGACTGAAATGACATCATTTTAACACTAAAATGAATGCAACATATCCTTCATATCCACCTTAACCCATAGCCAAGAGACAAACAAAAGACAAGCTAAATCTGGTTATAATCATGACAAGTGCACATAATCATGAGCGGAAAAACTAGAGCCCCACCCCCCTTAACCTGAATCACAGTGTTATAATTGTTATGTTATTAAACGTTAAAGCGTTACGTTGCCCCGTGTCCCAACAAACAAAAGCCAAGGAATGTCAAACAGACAGACAAAAAAAAAAAAAAGCTAGTAATGTTTTAGTGTCTTTCGGGTTGGAATGCATGTTGCAGACAGCGATTAGTGGTAAGGGGGCTAAGAAAGGTCGTACTACGTTGCACAATAAATAAATACAACTAATTTTTACATTTAAAAAAATGATTCCCTCTTTATTTTTGTGGAATTATATACAGGAGTCATAAATACAATTTCTATAAAATATAAAGTAGAAAATAACAGTACCGTGCATACTAACCAAATATCGCACAAAATGCTTCACTGTGTTTTGAGACTATGATGAGGCATTAAAACACAATTTAAGGTGCAGACCTGCCAGCACTGAGAAGGAATAACACGTTCACACAATGTATAATAATCGCCTGTAGAAACCGTGATACGTTTCCATAGGTTTTTTTTTTTTTCTTCTTTTAACTTGCATCCACTAACTCACTCTCCGTTATCACACAACAGCTGCTACATACAATCAGTAGGTACAGGATTTTGCAGTGTTTTTTTTTTTTGTTATTGTTGCAGCAAACAGTGCTTGATTTTGCTGCGGCTTTTTTCTTCTTCAAAATTTGTGATGCAAATACAGATTTTTAAATTTAAAATAAAAAAATTCTGCGGAAAACTACTTGAATTGGCGAAATCGCAATTACACGACATTTGTGTAAATGAAACCTTTTACCTGTATTCGTGTTGGACACATGAATCTTCGCTGAATGCGCATCGTGATGACGTCACATGACGCTTTTTGGCCCAAATCTGCGGTAATTTTGAAAAAAAAATTGCACTCTCCTCCGAATATTGCGGAGTTTGCTTGATTTTGCGTTCGTTTCTGTGATCGCAAAATCACAAAACCCTGGACGGACTGACTAACCAGGGAGGCCAACACGTGCTTCCTCCGAGGCACGTGAAGGTACTGCTCTTCTGCATCGTTTCGTTTTCATGCCGCATAACACGCTTGGAGGAAAGCGCCATCTGCCCTCTTCCACATACGCGAGCTCACAGAAGGCCACTGTTATCTAGTGTCGTCGTAACTGTGAACGTTTTGAACGTTTTTCCTTTTGCGTCACTTTGAAACCTACGGCCGACTTTTTATTCTTTTGCGTTCGAATCGACGCTTCGTTGATTCCTACTACTAGCTCGTAGGTTACTACTGTGAGATGGAGGAAGTGGGCGGGGCTTCCAGTAGAGCGTTCAAAAACACCTATGCAACTGTCAGTTATTCCAGACTCGCATGTTGATTTATGTTGAAAAAAGAAGAAAAAAGTTTGCTCTTTTGGCGTATTGTGTGTGTGTTAAGTGATAATCTGTAGCAGCGTAATCCGACGTCAAAATGCGGAATTCCTACGCAAAACGCGTGGCGGCTGGCAGGTCTGCGGATGAGGTAAACAGGAGTATGAAACGTGTCTAGTTACTTTGCATCCGTAAAAATATTATACTGAAATCCTACAGTAATGAAGCAAACTCAAGTATTATAAATATTCCTAGTTTTGGAGTGAACGTCACAGTACAGGAATGTGAAACAACGCTCTGGTTTTCAGTGCTGATATATAATCTGTACATCAGTAACATGTAAAAACATCTCGGTAGTGATTATAGCATCTCCGTACACACCGCAGTGGGCGGAGAACATTACGGATTGTCTTGCATTTGAAACACAGTTTAAAAAAAAATAAATAGACATGTAGGAAGTGTCATCTCTAACTAACCTCTGTCTGCGGTCACTATCCTTTGGTAAGGATGGACCCGTGAGTCATGTCTCCGCACTTTAGTAGCCATTGCACCTAGATCGTAACAGGTCCATAAGGTTAGACATATTCTGAAGCCCAACAGCCAGACCGAACAAATCTAGCTTCACCTCAGAAAAAAACTATTTAAATCTGGATTCTTTGAACAAAGTCAAAAACTTATGCTGAGGTTGAACTAGAGGTGCTCGGTCTGGCTTTACAGACTTTTCATTTGTATTTACACATTTATGCACATGATGTCTATGAAGAAAATCACGACTATAAACTGTATATATGATACATAGTATATAACAAGACATGATAATTAGTAGTGAGTGCACTGGGAACACACTTTGTTTTTTCTTTAAGCTTAATAAAATGCATCATTTAGCACCCAGATTTTCACAGTAGTAGGTTTGATACTCTTTGAGACAGGTGGGCAAGGAAAAGAAAAAAAAAAAAGAAAAAAAGAAATCCCTGGCAGAAACACATCCATTAGAAATCGAGTTGTAAACATTACTGACGAGGTCCTCTGAGGTCAGCAAGAATTAGGCAACAATTTTCTAGTCTTGGTTTTGGCTGGAGAGAGAACAGAGTGGGACCCTCACATCGACAGAGAGAGACAGACAGAGAGAGACAGAGAGAGAGAGAGAGAGAGAGAGAGAGAGAGAGAGAGGACAAAAGGGAGAAAGGGAGAGATTAAGAGAGAGAGAGAAGAAGAAAGCAAGAGTGAGAGGCAGACAAAGAGATAGCAACAATGAGCAAGAGGGAGTGAAAAAGAGACTGATAGAAGGAGAGAAGAGATAGAAGGAGAGAAGAAAGAGAGAGAGAGTGAGGGAGGGACAGGGAGAGAGAAACACAGTCAGACAGAGAGAAAAGGAGAAATAGAGAGCGAGAAAGGGGAAATAAAGAAACAGAAAAGGAGAGACAGAATGAGAGAGAAACAGGGAGGGAGAGAGAGAGACAAAGAGGGAGAGAAAGGGAGAAATAGAAAGAGACAAAGGGGGAAGAAATAGACAGAGGGATAGAGAAAGAGGGAAAAAATGAAAGAGAGACAGAGTGAGTGGGAGAGAGAGAGACAGAGGGAGGGAAAGAGAAGGACAGCGTGAGGGAGAGAGAGTGACAGAGGGTGACAGATGGAGGGAGAGAAGGAGAAGCAGGTAGAAAAATAAAGCACAACAAACCGAGAGGAATAAATGTGTGATGTTCTCTGACTGTATCAGGGTTCTACTGGTCCACCTGATAGACTGAGAACCTGAGAAAGGCTCTAATACAAACTGAGCAGTCAAAAACAACGAGTCTGGTTTCATCCTAACAGCAGAGTGTAGAGACGCCTCTGAGGAACACGTCTGCTCTTCTTACGCACTGTGTACTGGCCAATACGGAGACTTTGTAGTGTATGAACTAATCTCTGTCTAATTCCCTCTTTTGTTTACAGAAAAGAAGTGTGAGCCATTTACTCTGGAACGAGGACTAGTGCAGGGACTCGAGGGCTCGAGAAGACGACAACATGAAGGAGGAGAAATGGGGGAGGGATCTGATGACCACTCGCTGGAGGACTGCACAGAGGCTGGTGTCACAGCCTGCAAACACACAGAGAGGAGCATTTCCAACGACAGCAGGGATCCACCTGCAGACTGCCTGACATGCTTCAGGGGAGGGGGAGACAGAGAGAGAGAGAGAGACACACAGAGAGAGAGAGAGAGAGACACAGAGAGAGACGGAGAGACAGAGAGAGAGAGTGTGTGCAAGCAAGCATGTCCCCATCACTCTGAATGTTGACAGGGTGTGTGCGTGTGCGTGTACACAAGGGAATCCTAACTTGCACAGACTTCGTTTTGCCCTACAGAACCCAAGACTGAAAAAAAAATAAACAAAAAAGAAAGCCCAGGAGATAACGGGATGGAAAAACTGCCATCTTTAAATGAGGATGCGTCCTCGCCACCTGTCTCACACACATCCGTCCTTACATCCCTGTTCAAAACCAGGCCTCAGCTGCTCAGCACGTATTTACCTTGGACTAAGTCCTGGGCAGGGCTTGGCATCATCATGTCCAAGCTGCCCCCGTAAAACATTGCGGCGGTGCCATCCTGATGCCCGCCGAAGCCTGAAGCACAGAGCCCCCACGCACGCTTACCTAGGACGCCTCCGTGCTCGATGGGGTACTCCAGGAGAGAGGTGGGCGCCAGGGCGTATGGATAGTCGTAGGGCGTGGCGTAGATGATGCCTGCGTCGGGCGCCGGGGGCACCAGCGTCGGGGTGGCGTTGGGCAGCATGGCGGGCATCTGTGCTGGACGGATGAGGTTCATGATGGGCGTTCCGGCCGGGGTCGGGGGGCGCAGAGCACCGGGTGGAAGTACCTGACCGGTGGGGGCAGCGATCAGCCGAGGGCCCTGAGCCGCTGCGGCCGCCGCTGCAAGAGAGAACGCAAGGTTCGCTGGCGTAAGAGAGCGGACAGACAGGAAAGGAAAGAAGCAAAGAGGTGAAAATGAAGGAACGAGACAGGAGAGCGCAGGAGGGAAGGGTGGACAGTGAAATTAAATATTAAGGACATAAGGAAATGTGTGGAAGTGAAACAGAGAGAAGGAAGAACGAGAGAAAGAGGCAAAAGCACATGCAAGATTTGAATTTCAGATTTTAGTGGGTGTGAAGAAAGCAGAAACAAACACGCCGAAGCACAAACACAGGAAGAAGAGGGGGCAAAAAAAAAAAAAAAAAAAAGACAAATTAGTTCATGCAATGATCAACAGTGAACCGTAAAAAAACCCACAAAACTAAAACAAGCCCCGCAACCAATATCACATGAGGGCAAATAAATAAATAAACCAACCAAAAAAAAAAAAAAAAAAAAAAAAAAGAGCAGTGTCAATCAATAGATATACAGAACACATCAAGGCAAACCAATCACCACTTTAACACCACAATTCATCCACAGCACAGTCACATGATCAGCTGCAAAACATAACAGCTCTCGCCACATGCGGAGGGCTGAACAACTTGGGCGGCCATGTTGGATAAGTTTGGTGCCTGTCACCGAGTCGTTTGTTATGAAGCCAGCCGTTGCTCAAATAAGTGAAACTTGAAGCCATGATGGCACCAGAGCTGGGGTCGTTAAATGCCAGACCGTGGTCCAGTTTTCGAAATGCGAACTGTCACATGTTCACACGATCATGATCCTAAAGTGAAGCACTACTACTACGAAAAAAAAACAAAAAAAACAAACAAACCACAGCGAGTATGAATTGTCTTATTCATAATCATTAATGGTTAAAAGGTACCTGCTGTCATCTTTCAGTCATGCGACTTGCTTTTTCATGCTTAGTAAGCAAAGAATTTTAAGTATCTGGATCTAGGTGTTTTGGAGAGACGCAGAGCAAGAAACTGACCTGCAGCTAACGGGGAGGATCAATAACTACAAGCGTGAACTACAAGTGGGATCAGAGCACATGATACGGCAATCATTACGGAAATGTCATCGGAATTTATATGATTAGACAGAGATTAGCCAATTCTGAAGAGCTGAATGCCGAGTTATAGACTCCACTCAGGTCCAGATCACTGAACGAGCTTATTTTAGAAATAATGATGATGGAACAAATGGAAAGGAAAAACGGAGTTATCTGGAGACACTTCAAACCCTGGACTAGCTTTCTATAGAAGCGCTGGTTTATAGGGATTAGTCTTGGGATGCCTGACGATAGTATCGGGAATCGCCGATAGAGTCCAATTATTGAGATGGTTATCAAGTTGGAATAATAAATGCCTGTCGGAAAACGTGGTGCCTGCAGCTTTAAGATTTAAGGTTATTTACAGTCCCTATTCTAACGCTAATGTGATGCGCGAGGTAATGTGCACATGACATTTGTTACGCATGTCTGCCCATGCCGCCTAGGACGATGGAATACTGCACATGCTCTCACAAGTCTAATAGGGACGTAATGAATGCGCCAATCGGAACATACGCATATGATTAGGAGGTGGAGTCAGAATACAGATATAAATATTTGAATCACTATATAAACACAGCTAGCGGCATTGCGTTACCCATAAAATTTTGTCGCACGGATGTGTGTATAGAAATAAAGGTCGACTGATTGGTCGGTTTTGCCGATTAATCGGCACCGATAACTGATCGCTGGAACTACTGGTTATCAGCAAAAATCCACACCGATAGTTTCCCCCGGTTGCGTCCGTTGCAGGAGCGGCTGAGAAGGGTCCGAGACTCTAGAGGCGAAATAAAAACCATCGCTGAGAAATTTTGTTGTGTTATTTGAAGTGTTTTTTGATTCATTTTGGATGTCTCTATTTTTATTTGTGTTACTTTTTGGTTCAGTTTGGATGTATATCTGTTATTTACCTTAACATTAATTAATAGTTAATATATATTAATATTTATTTCATTAAAAAAAAAGTACAGTAAATGTCATGGTACAGTCAGTACGGTTTATTTTTGTAATAAAGTTCAGCAATATTTTACTTTAATATCGTTGTCGGCAGGTGCTGCCAAACTTGGTCATCGGAATCGGTAAACATCCACTACCGACACACATTGCGTTCAAGCAGCAGGTAAATCATGTATCGTTACTTATTAGCTTGGTACGACTTGGTTCCGATGAGAATTCTCCGAGTAAACATCCATTAAATTTTAATTTTAGCTGATTTAATCAGTTGTCTCTTTTTATAGTGATGAGTGTCATCACGTCGAACAGACAAACAATATACAAGTGTCATTAGTAAAGGCTCGTGGGACTGATCCAAGTTCATTTTGAAAACAAAACAAAAACAAAGAGGAATCGGCTTGAGAAATTATAGTTGGTTAATATTACTCAACTATTCATGCTATAATTACTTAATTACTAAAATATTTCATATATTTGCACCTTATGCTGCTCTGATTTCTGACACGTTACCTTGGCGTTTTGCCTTTTTTTTTTACCGTGGCTAGATCTTGCAGGTCATCAGTTACAGTGTGAAGGACACGATGTCACACGGATCTTATTACCAAACTGAATATGGGGTCAATAAATCCTGTCCTTCGGCGGAATTTTATTGCAGAGCTCTTAACTTTTCCCCACCGGCAAGTCGGCATTCAATTTGGGACCTGCGTTAGATGGCAGACCCAAGATGAAGCCCTCCGCATGGACGAGATCTTTTATGTTGATACGAGCACAACAAACCCCAAAGAGCAAGAACAAAAAAAACATACAAAAGCTTTCATAAACATTCTGCAATGTTTCCATTTTTCCCCAACAAGAGCAGCACATTAATATGCATGATGTGGGTGGAGCCACGTGTGCATATTTATGAGCATGGTGTGATTGCAAGGCATCCATGGTGCACATACACACTTTAAAACCCACGCGCACACACACGGACTAAATCATACAGCTTGCGAGAGTGATTTTGCTGGACGCCGATTACATTTGGGACAGCTTTTAACGGAGGACAGGAAGAGGTATAGAGATGGAGAGACAGTGAGCATGAACGTGACAGAGATACTGCGACTTCTAAATGTGTGGGTTTTTTTTTTTTTTTTGTGCTGAAAGTTACTTCAGCATTCGAAAGGAGGACGAGTGCGAGTGTGTGCAGCGCATGAATGTGCTTACGGGCTTTAACATTGGTGTCTCTGTAGGTTCCGTTAAGGATGGCCAACTCCATCAGCTGCATCTTCTTCAGGTTGTCTTCTCCTTCCGCCTGTGAAAAAGGAAGAAAATAATAATCAGAAGCAGCTCCAAAATGGGGGGGAAAAAAAGGAAAAAGAAAAAGGAAAAAAGGAAAATTCTATTATTCATTTGATAGCCTTGCGTGTGCGCTGTGTAAAAATCAAACGCAGAACCACAGCACGGTGAACGTCGGCCCTGTCAATTTCAGCTTGTATAAATAAACACACAGGCAGCGACCGTGCTCATTACCGCTAAATTAGAGCAGGGAAATTATTCACAAGGAAGCAATTAGACCTGCTATCCTCCCATCTCGAAACTAACGCACGACAGAAAGCTTCACCACTCACAAGCCTAGACACACACACACACACACACACACACACACACACACACACACACACACACAGCGTGTGGACAAGTGCATAGCCCTACCCACCCTACCTTTTTAGCAGCTACATTTCAGTACGACCAATGGATCATCACTAGTGATGGTCTTACTGCATTTCAAGTCCTGATTTTTTTTTCAATTACGAATATTCAGTTTAAAAATAAATGCCCTTATCCACAGGCCGTCTCGCTAACTTAAACACTTGGATGCAAAATTCATTTGAATCATTTCCGGTGTGTCGAACCGACTCCAAAGCTTTGGATTTGACTCAGTTTTCAGCGTCCTGAATCAGAGAATTGACACAAATGCCGACGCAAAACTAAGCAGGAATGTAGTGTTCACCAATGCCGCTAGGGCAAAACTCATTTTTGTGTGTGGAATCAACTCCAAAGCTTCAAATGAAACTTTTCGCTTTCAATGCCCCGAACCAGGAAATCGACTCTCTCTGAGGTCGACTTCCAACACCGAAAGGCTGATGGCAACTTAATGACTGGACACACAATTTTAAAATGTCTATTGTGGACATTAAGAAAATCAAATGATGAAGAGTTTATCGGTGTTACTGGATCGGTAAATCAGGGAATCGACTCTTTTGGAGATCGACTCCCGACGTCGAACGAAGAATGGCAACCTGAGTAGCGATTCACTTTACGCACAACATATTGAAAATTTTATGACGTGATGGTTATCCATGCTACTTGAATTTACAAAAAAAAATTATTATTAAACTACTTCAAGCTAGCGATGGAGCCAAATATTACTCGAATTGAACCGACTGATTCATTCAAAATGAATACAAATACAGAAGAAAAAAAATAATAATAGGTGTTATTAGTAAAACAAACGGCATAGTTTATTAAGCCGGTGCATACCGTTAGCAAGATTCACTGCAGGAATCTACAGAATTTAAGCGAGTGGCTGCGACGATTCAAAAAGAAAATCTGATTTATCAGAATTTAGAAATCCTATGCTCTGTATCTAGCCAACCACACAAACATGTTTCTTAATGTGTTTTTAGTGTGTAATTTGATGCACTGTATAGCAAAAGTACTGGTACCTGCCTACGTACAGATAAAGGTGAAGGTAAATAAGTGCTTTTAATTTGTAATAAGACTCCAATAACTGAAGATCACAGCAGCTGTTGAAGGAAACCTATGGGTCTGAAGTCGTGCATAAATCATGCATGAATGACGAATAAGCTCGAGGCTTTAGCTGTCTTGAAACAATGCGAGATATCTTTCTGAGCAGAAATGAAAGAAAGATAGAAAGAATGATACAGGACACCCATTATAGCATAATAAACTGTAAATTCATACGGGAGAAAATAGATCACAATCCAGAGGCCTGATATTTCGAACAGCAGGAAGGCCACAGCTGGTGTGCAGGATGCTTCGAATAAGACGCTTTCTTTTTCAATTCTGGGAGTATTTTCTTATAAACTGGCTGCGTGTTCGCTTCAATAAGACAAGTTTTACTGCCGATTGTTTTCTCTTGATTTGGTTTTATATTACTATAAATAAAAATCCAGCCATGCACAAAAAAAAAAAAAAAAAAAAAAAAAAAAAAACCCATTCAGGGACACAGTGTGCTGCTTTCTGCCGTAATCTGAACTAGGTCTGAAGCGTCAGCGCTATCATGTGAAAAGTTAATTAGACAACCGAGCGGAACATCGTAATGACAGAACTGTGGAACTGAAATAAAACGCAGGGCTTCAGAGTGAATAAGAGAAAGATTGCATTCAGTTTCCTCGCAGTTTTTACTCGAAGACTATTCACGGCCTGACAAACACGTCAGCCTGAGATAATGCACATCCAGCAGCCAGACACGGTGGTGTGGGGCTCCAGAGAAAGTTCCAGGAAGTCCCCATAAGGCCTTACTAAGTTAATATACGCAGGGAGGTGGCTCAGAGCGCATGACTGATGAACACAGTCATGCATTCCAGAGAATCGGAGTAATCATCATCATCATGTGTGTGATTGTGTATGTGGGAATATGTAGTGTGTGTGTGTGTCTCTCTCAGTGTCCGCCTGTCAGTCAGTCAGTGTATGTGTCTTTCAGTCTGTTAGGACATGTATGTGTATCAGTGCTTGTGTGTCAGTGTGCACGTGTCGATCTGTCTGTGTGTGTGTGTGTGTGTGTGTGTGTGTGTGTGTGTGTGTGTGTGAGAGAGACTGACTGTGTGTAATGACGAAGGCAAATCAGGACTATGTTGCCACTCAGACATCAGTTGTGAAACTCGTGTTCCTGTGAAAAAGCAGCTGAACGCTTCTTGTGAAGCTGAAAGCCAGCGTGCCATCTCTTCTACTCAACATACTTGTGACCAAGACCTGACTAATCAAACCCGGAGTGCACATAGCAACCACGCTCCGGTTCTCTGTACGGGCTTCGTGGAAGGAGAGAGGCTCTCAAAGGCTTTAAGAGCGATTTCGAAAGAGCTAATGAGGGGTGAAGGGAAGGTGAAGATGACTGATCAGAAACCCTGTACAGATGAATCATACAGACACAACCAAATACACACAGACACAGAGACACAACCTCGGTCTCACATCTGAAAACCCACGCTCGTACAAAAATACAGAACCTTGACTGGGACTGTCGGCTTGTCATGGAATAGAGAGTTAATAAGAAAGATAAACAGCATGAGAACTGTTTGTACAAGCTTTACAGAACTCACAATCCGACGATATTTCTTGGGCTGACGGCTTTCATCTTGGTGATGTTTCGATTGTACTGTTACTGAGTCACTGGTAGTCACGGTGTATGTTCAGATGGTTGCCTCAATGTTGACATTTTTCAAAATACAGACAGACGCACGTCTGTCTTTTACCGTCTGCCAGTTCGAGTTTATAATTTATAATAATTCCTTACATTTATATAGCGCTTTTTTCTAGACACTCAAAGCGTTTTACATAGTATGGGGGGGGGGGGGGGATCTCCTACACCAGTGTGTAGCATCCACCTGGATGATGCGACGGCAGCCATAGTGCGCCAGAACGCCCACCACACACCAGCTATAGGTGGAGAGGAGAGGAGAGAGATGTAGCCAATTCAGGGATGGAGATTATTAGGGGGGCCCATGACTGATCAGGGCCAATGGGTAAATTTCGACAGGACTGCACTGAGAACCCTTCGTCTGTGTCATCCACTACTTCTGTAAACATGTTACATTGCTACATCTGCTGCCGCTCCTAGCATGTTTATTATAAACAACGGCTATCAAATCGAACACATAGAAGACTATACCACTGTCGACCACACGCTAAATGAAACGACGATCTATTTTTTTTTTCTTTTGCAATACCACACACAGTACTGCCAATTTCTAAATGTCGTTGGCACCGCATTTATGCTTGCAAGACCGGCTTCACCGTCCGTGCAAATTAACACTAAGCCTAATCTTAGTCACATTAAGCTACGACTCGCACTAAAACTTAATCGATAAATATTATTGTGTTAAATTACAAACTAGTTCTTGGTTCAAAGCTAAAAAGTGACTGCAAAGCAGCTGAGGAACTCGTTCGTAACCTCATGGATGCTGCCACGTACCACACCACTGCCTACACTCCAGAGAGCAGGTTAATTAGTACTGGCACTGCAAGACTGGTGTTTTGTATCATTGTCAGTCATGTGGCACACCTCAAGACTTTTTTTTTTTTTTTTTAAGTAATGATATCTGTGCAAGCCTAGTGCTGGGTTTCATGCCTAAAACCAAATAAATGAACCCCCCCTGACCCGTGGAAGATACCTTTTTGCAGACTTTTGTGTCAATCACTGGGGGGGGGGGGGGGGGAAATGGGGGGATGGAGAAGGAAAGGTGTGCATGAGACAGAAGCTTTGTGATGCTGCATAAGAGAGAGTTAAAAAAAAAAAAGAAGAAGAAGAAGAAGAAAAAAAAAAGGAGACAATGATGGAGAGAGACAGAGAGAGACGGTGTGACAAAGAGGAAGAGACAGAGCGAGTAGGCAAAGAATAACCGAGTGGAGACATTTATAGAGAGCAGTGTGTCACTGGGCAGCAGGAATCCGGGAAAGCCTAGGGGAATTCTGCCTCGGATACAACCATCATGAGCCGAAAGTATGGGATGAAAAAGACTCGACAGACACAGACACAGACACACACACACACACACACACACACACACGGCGGTCAATAAACCTGCCCTATCTAGAGGACTCCGGTGAAATCAGTGGGGTCTATTTGTGCAGGCCCTGGAGCAGAGCAGACATCGGTGCAGAGTGAGGAGGGGGCGTCACCTCTGCTAGTGATATCAGAAGCGCTCTCTCTCACTCTCTCTCTCTCTCTCTCTCTCTCTCTCTCTCTCTCTCTATACTAAGGGTTGCACTATTAATTTTAAATAGTTGGCCAGCAAATTAAAAAAAAAGACTATGAAAAGACCCGTACCTTCATAGTTAAAGTACTACATTTCAGGACTTTGCTATTACGGCTGTTATATTTGTGCAGCAAACAATGCCTCAAACCTCATGGGGGACGTGATGTCTACAGCAGCGTCTGGGAGGCTTTTCCGCTTAAGACTTCAGACAGAGGTTTTAAGTCCAGGCTGTGTCTGGAAACGAGACTGGATCAGCCTTTCTGACTCTAAACTAGCAGAGTCGATACTGAAAACTGAATAGTGATGTGCGACCTTTGGCGCCGAAAAGCGCTCTTTCAAAACAGCGTTGGTCACAATTGAATTCGCTGTCAGTGCGAGAATTTGATTTAGATTTTATTTAGCTGCAAAGGATAACAAAAATAACTGGGGGAGTAATTCCTTTGGGAATGGGCGAAGTGGGATTTTTTTTTTCCCCCTCCTCGTAGTCTTGCTCACACCTCTCCGGTTCATGCAAATAAAAATGAACAAAAACAAAAGAAAGACTTTACCCAGCATAGTCTTGAGCAGCTGACTGTAGAAAGTATATTTAACCTGCTTTCTTTGCTTGCTGTTTTTTCCCCACACCAAAGCCTGCACCGCTGTAACATCACTCAATACGATCAGAAAGCCCTCATTCACTTACACATCTGATGTCAAGGTAATGCAGGACACCAAAAGGTACTCATGATGTCCTGGATCGTGTCCTGGTGGATTTGTCCGAGACACGAGACCAGATATTAAGTTGAAACCTACCTGGCACCGCATCGTCCTGCCCTATCCTCCACCTTCTTATTTTAAGACAAACAGAGACGGTGTCTGGGGTGCAGCTGCTGCGTCTGCTCATGTGCCAAAAATCGCGCAACGCAGCAAGACAAAAATGTCCTCCCTCTGCGGCACCACCCACAGCTTCTACAAAAACTGATAGAACACTACTATCAGTTACACTGATGGACAGATACACAGGCAAGCAGACAAGTACAGAGTCTTCACAGGGGTCATGAGCTTTAAACCATTCCCCCCCCAATAACTAGAGGTGAAAAACTCTCAACTAAAGCACTTCTAATACATGAAGGGAAATAAAATCTACAGGAGAAGCCAAAACGTTCTGCCATCATGTTATGGTTTAAAGTTAAGTCATTTAAATGTCAATTCCTGAGTAATAATCCAAAAAAAAAAGTGCAGCAATCCTCCACAGTGTCATGCATACGTGCACGCTGCTCCTCCCAACAGCTGTCAGTTAGAAACCAGCTTTCAATGGTGGTGGCATACAGATTAAAGCTGCAGATGCATTACAACCGACTAGCATTACAACTTCCCAACAAGTTCCCCATCCAAACAGTCTGTTCTTGACTTGTCAGTCCTTTTCAATCGTTTTTTTTTTCTTCTTTTTTTTTTCGTAGTACTTATTGGTGCTGTTGCTACAAAGTAAGTGTGCAGAGGAGCATGACGAAGTCCTGGCTCTGTGCTGCTGGAAGAATGAGCTTTATTAACCACCTTCACTAGGCCACAGTGTGCAGCCTCGGAGCTCAACAGCTCAGTCTCTAATATCCCCGTACCTCGCTTACACACAGCCAGGGGCCTGTAACAAGAGGACAAAAAGAAGAACACTCATTTCTTCCTCTCACCCTATCTAATTCTCTCTTTTATCATATCACTCAGCTCGACCTAATCCTACCTCACCTTGGAATATGGGGGAGGTCAATCTCTCTCTTGCACACACAGGACAAATATGAAGTGTGTGTATTTAAAAAAAAAAAGGTTAAGGAGCATGAGGTGGAAGGTTTAAATAAAGACGGGGATAAAAGGCAAAGGATTTGTCAGTGTGTAATATGTAGGGCATCAGTTCTAGGGGACGGTATCTAAACAGTAGCACAGACGTTGGCATGAACTCGACATACGGGATTCGCCATGGCAGACCGCAAAAGCAAGTAGACATGAGGGGAGGATCGGGGTGTTTAAAAGGAAATGTTTAAGTGATCTACAATTTGGACTGGTGCAACACACTATAAACCCTCATGAGACATCTGTCTGCTAGGCTCTCTCACTCTCTCTGCGTAGTTTCCCCAGCAAGACAATCTATTGTTCTGTCACTGTGATCCCTTAATACCTCCCGAGCGAGCCCGGAATATCTTGAAGGGGATTTGCTGAGGATGATTTGTGGCTTTAAACACTGCCGGATTTGCATCAGATTCAGAGATCTGGGAGTTTAAGCTGATCTGTGCCACCCGAGCCACCATATGCCCTGACCTCAGCTATACTAAAAGCCTCTATAGAACAGCGTTCTACTCCTCCTGGTTGGGTCTGAGGTTTTACAGGCATAGGGGAAGCCATGAAGAAATCAGACCGTTAGAAATTAGTCTGTATAATTGACGATGTCCGCTGTGGAGGTCAAAAGTGCAAAAGTGTTGTGGGTTGCTGCCTTTTATCATCTATGAAACTGCTTTACAACTGATCCTTGACAAGGACATCGAGAGGGAGCAGGATGGAAAGCTGTAATCGCAAGCTTCTTGAGCAGTGATGACGGCCTCCGTGCCAGGATTCCAATGCTCAGTGTCCAAAGGCCATCAGCTCATCAGGTACAATCTTTTTCAGAAGTGTTTGAGAGAAGACAAGGCAGAACATGACGTTTTTGATTGTGACTCTGAGAACAATGGCCATGTGGAACAACAAGTGGAAAATTACTAAAACACTGCAATTTACCAGCCAGAATTCCTTTCCAAACACCACCAGAACTAAACCCCAAATTAATCACCACTTTCTTGTAGACTTTTTTTTGCGTTGCAATGAAGGAGTGCTGGAATTATGGTCGGGTATCTGTGCTAAAGCAACTGCAGTTCAAGCTGCTGCCAGCTCGCATTTACACAAAAGCCCATGGGCCTGCTAACACCAAATGCTACACAATCCCATTTCAAGCAACCTCTATCAACAGGTTTTATTGGCACTTTCCAGAACACGAGCAGAATTCTGGCAGACTGCGGCGTGAAACTGTGGATAATTACCCCTTAACCCCCACAATGGTTCAGGCGGGGCAGTGAGGTGCAAGAAGGCCTGTGGGGATATAGTGACTTGGCAGAACCAGACAACTACACAAACACCAAATGCTCTCTTCCAACTAAAAGGATTAAAGTTGGATGTTCAAAGGAGGATGCATGGACTAACAACCGCAGGGGGCTGTTTGGAGGGCCAGGACAGATTACAGGCAGGACTAACCTCTAGGGTAAGGGTATGACTTAATGGGTTTATTTTATTTATCCAACTAGCGTTATAGGAGAAGAGGGGGACAAGGTTCAGTAATTTCTCAAGGTGGTGGCAGACACATTGTGCTTTTTCCAGCATATTTGAAAAGAGGAAAACCAAGAAAACCCTTTGAAGTGGTTTTCAGCACGACTAAGCTAAACTTTAATTGACTCCCCTCCAGAACCCCACACCCGATTTTCTACCATGCAGTGCTCTTATTGCGATCTGAATCTTGGAACATTTTCTTTGCGCTGCACTTTTTCTACCCTCCATCCCTCATGAGGGGATACGTGTGTGAGCTGACTCCTAATGCCGCAGCGGGGGCAGGACGAGAAGCAATCGCAGCTGCGTTGAATCTCTTCATGTGGAAAAGGTCCTGACTTTGTACACATTCTGGTAAATATCATTCCTCCAAATGCCTTCTGGTGGCAGTTAAGAAGAGTTACACTTCTGCATGTGAGCGCACATGAGCGCATGTTTCTGCATCACGAGTACCCATGGGATACACAAATTCTGGTAAAACAGTATTAGCCCTTTCCCCTTGATTTGTAAACCGTGTCCCCTGAGCAAGACAAATGAGAATAAAAATACTGCTCAAAGGCTAGGCTCTCGTGAACATTTTCCACGTTTTAAGATGCTTTCCTCTTGGGGAGTGTACAGAATCCTATGAGCAAAAACTGATGGAGCAGACACATGCACCCCAGTCTGGGGGAAGACGCAGACCTGCAAAGAGTTCTACCTGCAAGAAGGTGCCTTCCCTGAGTCACTGTCACTTGCTTTATCCCCTGTGGCCTGGCTAATTTAGGATGTGTGGACTGTGGAGTAAATCTGAAAATAAGAAGTGTGGTAGCATGGCAAACTTTTTTCTTGCATTTACATACATGGCATTTTGGGAAACGCCCTATCCAGATCGACTTACATTTATCTCATTTATACATCTGAGCAGTTGAGGGTTAAGGGCCTTGCTCAGGGGCCCAACAGTGGCAGCTTGGCAGTGCTGGGGTTTGAACTCATGACCTTCCGATCTTCCCAACGTCTTAACCACTGAGCTACCACTGCTCACGGGAGGAGAAAAAAAAAAAACATTGTTGAATACACGGCCATTAAATGTCTGAAATATATTTTTTAAAAATAATAAAAAGCTACACATTCATGGTAAACGTAAACATCATGAGCAAACTGTACAGTGAAGTGAAAGGCAACAGGCCCTGGGGTCACGAATGTACGCAATACAACAGCCTGAGCGAGCATTTTAAATCCCACAGATGCAATTGAGTGATGAGTGAGCGTTCACCTTCCCCAGCCAAGATGAGCACCATTACACCAAAACAAAAGAAAAACAAACATGATGAGATGTCTGACTCCATAAACTGCACATCGGAATCATTTTTTAAAATGCTCAAGGCACCGTAGCAAATGCAAAACAGGCGCGTGCGCGCGCACACACACACACACACACACACACACACACACACACACACACACACACACACACACACACACACACACACACACAAAAAAAAAAGTGTATTCATTGTTCATCACTTCAGAAAAAGCAATTAACTTTAAAGAGAATGAAATTTCAGGGAAGAAAATGGAGCAAATGTGCAACAATACATATTCGAATACAAGAGAGATACTTAACCTTAACAGAAAAGTGTTACTCTGTGTTTAATTCGAACCTGAGCGAGCACTTGTAATTACATCATAAAAAAAACAAAAACAACTACTACTACTAGACAACTAGGGCCAGAGTGATAAACACTGATTTATAAAATTGGCCAATACAAAACAAATATACGCTTATATGTTGTTAAAAATGTTGTTAAATCACATTTCTGTATGTTTGTTTACCAGCTTAAACTTACCTATACCTGTGTGTATACAAGTTTCTGTGAATGAGCATTTACTATAGAAATGACAACACTGACAAACCTGTACCTTGACAAGACTTTGGGCTGCATGATCAGGCTGCGTGTGCCACTGGATATTTCTGCGCAAGTTAGATGGGGGAAAATAGAAATTTTACTACCCTAAGCTTATCATAATTATTACGGAAACTGTTATGATACAAATAGACTCTTCGTGTGTATTTTTGCACAGCGTCTTCATTTCTGTTAGGGAACAAAACATCATTCAGGCACGAAACTCGCTACTTAAGCATCATCGGTGCGGATGCTTTTCGGCGATCACATTGTCGCCGCGTGACAAATTATCAGTGAATAACCCGGTTTGGAAGACGCAAGTGTGCAGCATCATTCTCAAAATGCATAAAAATGCAATTTTCCATGATATTTATATGCAATGCTTATTACAGTTTAGTTGTTTAGTCTGAATGTGCCATGTCAATGAGGCAGGCACAGTGGGTGGTGTATATAAGGAACAGACGCCTCACTTCATAAACTGTGAGGCGCAGTTGCAGAGAACTCAAGAACAACAACAAAAAAAAAGTATTCCATGTTTGATGAATTATTAATCTAAGGGAATCATTTATAAATAGTCTGAGATATGTAAGAAGGGCCTGTTTGCATAAAATCATCGGTGTCTTAATTCCCGACCAGAGAAAATTATATCGTCTGATTTCAGAATTTCTCTAGGTTGCGCCGGTGATTAAATTTACCAGGTTCTTTCAATGTACTTTCCATCCTGTTAGACTGGTGGGATGGTAGAGATCAGAGCAGCAGCCCGGTTTTGCGTTTGAAGTACATGCCAGACAGGAAGGATTAGCATGGCCATGTGAGAAGAAATCACCCCTGGTCAGCAGGCATGGACTGCCAGCGATGACTAAGCACGACAACTGCTTGATGCGTTTGTATGTGTTGGGGGAAGTGCTCTGGACAAGCAGAAACTGAGGAAGGGAAAGGAGTGAAATACACAAGCGAGTAGAATTTCATGACAATGAAATAAGATGGACAGATAAGAAAGGTGGACTAAATGGTTGAGAAGACAAAGGCTTCATTCACATTAATATGTAGACACAAATCCAATGTTCTGCCTTAACATGACCGATCATATATTTTCCAGACTATCTGGACACAGACACAGACACAGACACACACACACACACACACACACACAAAAAAAAATCAATCTTTTCAAATCAGACCTTAACCCAACACGTGGACCTAGAACAAATCCTTTGGGAAAATGATTTATTTGATATTTGGGGAATCAATTCAAATAAAACTGGAATTAACCTACCACAACCAAATATTTGCCCAAGAAATGCGAAATCAATGTAGCGGTCATAGTTGCTCAACATGTCTTCTTGACCTGACCACATATGGCTTGGACCTCCAGAGCCAAGGCCTAGGCTACCAGCGCATTCACTTATGTCTACTATGATTGACTGTCTCAGAAATGAAGGGTTTGTTGTTTTTCATGACACTTGAATCAAAATTGATATTGATGTGTGCAATGCGAGTTGTTTGGGGGGGGGGGGGGGGCAGACAGGTGCACTCACATTAAAGAAAGATATGGGTCACTTGCAGTTGCCGATATGACCTTCAAGATGGACAGATCCAATCGGGGCAAAAATTCAGAATTGTGCAATTAAGCTTGCAGTCAAAGACAGGAAGAGGAAAAACAGCTGAATGAAGAGAAGAGCAGGCTGTATGAAGGCTGCCTGGACAGAAGAGGCACAACAGTTCACCTCATGGGACTCGCTAAAATAGAGCTCTCTGGTGTTCAACTGACAGCAGACTATCAGCATGGCTCCATAAGATTCTGGACGAAAAAAATTAAGTGTGTTTTATATAAAAATAAATAAATAAATAAAATAAAACCTTTCACGAAAAGCTTGGCTGCTACCTTAACAGCCATATTCTCTGAAATACACAGGAGCAGATCATCAGAGGTTGTAACCCACCATCAGCTGCCAAGTGGTCTCTTGTGGTTATTTCTGGTAGTTGGCATGTCCAAAGAGGTAGTACAGATATAGAAGCTCACGGGATGTGCTCCAGATCATTTTGTACTTGTGTCCTCCACCTTTCCCTTAAATACCCATGGCAAGGCTGAATGGTGAGAGACAATTGAGATAGCGTGTTAAGTTCACCAAGGCATCCTGGCAGCCCTGGGCTGGTGAGAGAACCTAACACTGCTATGTAGTACTTCTAAATATCCAATTTAATAGTGCTGGGTAGCATGATGTAGATCAGAAAAATACACTTGAACGAGTTGTTGGACATGTTGTCACAGAATATCATCAAAAGGTACTTGAGTAATGCATCCAAGATAGATGCAAGAAACAGGTCAAGCTACATGAGGATATCTGAGCAAAGATATGAAGGCAAATCTGAGTGAATATTCTGTCAATCATGGCTGGGTGTAATTTACTACTGACAAGCTGAATCTAAATCAGCCAAGGCAAGCACAGCCTATGTACTAATGGAGAGGTCAAGTTGAATTACCACACACTATTAGGAGAATTTGAATCTCAACCATGCTGAAAGCTGCATGGTGATGTAGAGCGGAGGGGAAGCAGACAAGCGTCTGGGCTGTACTGATAGAGCAGGTTCAGCTGAGTGAAATCTGGCTCTCATGTTAAGAGAAGGAAACGTCAAAAGGTTAATAGAAACTTCGCTGGTGTTTGATCTAAACTGTCTGGCCTGATCAAAGCGGAAGGGTTTAACGCATGCTACTCTGCACCACTTGCTTTGGGGGGAAAATGGTGAGAAGAAAAAGGGGACTGGGGGGGTAGGGAATAAACAGTATAGAGCTCAGAGTCTGCGGTCAAGCTGCTTAATAATGTTAAGACGCAGAGGAAGAGCTGATGTTCCTCAGGATGAGTGAACGCAGACATTGTAGCCATACTACCGCCACACTGTAGCTGATCATGTTCGTTACCCATGATCCTTCACGTTTACCCTGCAGCTAGGGCATGAGGCTGATTGGGCAAGACACTAGAGAGAGCATCTATAACAAAAGGTTAGCACTGACCTTGCAAGGTTACCGTGCGCATTCCAGGAGTGTTGGTGTCTCAGGTCAGTGTGTTTGCAACTGGGATTTTCTGTTCATTTGCAAAAAAATAACTATTGCTATAACTATTGCAGTTAATCAAAGTGCCAAGTGAGGCAATGAATAAAATTATAGTTATGTCAAACAGTAGAGACAAACCAGATGAGGTAATAGGTGAAATCATCGTTACGTCCCTATTGCAAAGCACTTGCCAGGAAAGCACCAAGGTGACAGGGGAGGAAAGGGGGAATACAAAGAAATGGGACAATTAGTTGGGAAGACATGCACGCAAGCACACACACCAAGCGACCAGATGGCATTTTGTTCTCGTTTGTCATACTGGCCTGATAGGAGGCGAATGTGATTATGCGCGTACGAGGAAAAAGGTGTTTATTGATCACGATGAGCCGGCTGGCCACAACAGGCCTCTGAGCCAGCCTTCAGGCAGAGAGCTGACAGCGAAGATTTGGCTGTCGGGGACGCTACGCCCACAGAACTACAACGCCTGTCATACATTACACACCATCTGTCTGTCTCCATATCCCCTTTCTTGCTATCTCTCTCCCCTAGTAAGACGCCTTTTTCCTTACAGACAGAGATAGTAAGAGGGAACGGTATTTACTCGGGCAGCTATGCTTGAGGAAAAATTGTATGCAGGGATTACAAATACCCAAAGATCATCATCATCAAAAAAAAAAAAAAAAAAAAAAAAAAAGCAGCATTTTTTTTGCAATCACTGCAAATGACAAACGTTAAGTGCAACCATCAGATAAGTACACTAACAGAAAAGGGACAATAAGAGCATTAAAGAAGAAAGATGGAGGGAAGAGGGCATGGGCCAGAAATGCAAGCTTGGGGCAAGTGGGCAAGCTTCTTATCCAGTCCATTTGTTGAGAGCCCCCTGCTCACGAGAGCTGCCGTGGGTTGTGAAGCCGCGGTTTTTCCTTTATTTCTCTCTCCATCCTCTACCCGAAGCTCTTTGTGGCCTTTCAAGAAACCAGAGAGAATTTGGCTGACTCACTAGTCCTGCCTTCAAGTACCAAGCAGTCGAAACAAGATGAAACGGGAGGAAAGAGAAGGCGAAGGCAGAAAAAAGTAAAGCCCTCCGAGCGCTCAGTCGCAGCTACTACACAAACTCGCATGCAACGAGATCTGCACAGCTATAAGGGCCTCGGGCGCTCCACATTCCTTCACACAAAAACACTGACTTCAACAAGTGAGAAAAGAAAGCAGTTACACATTACAGCTTAGGTAGATTTCAACTTGATGATTACCAAGGAGTTCTTGGTTTGAAACGGTTACAATGTTCCATCAGACTGCTTATGCGGCAATGCGACACTGCGCTAGTCCAGAAAACTCCCGTGACGCGGCGTTTTAATTAGCCAAGTTTAACAGAAAGCACTCGTAGTGGCCTAGATTCGTTAATGAGGTGGTGAAGGTGAAGGCTCTTACTTCGCCCACTCCTCGGTACCCTGATGATGTGGGAAAAGAAAGAAGAGGGCTCAGGGGGAAATGCCTCATAGTTCCAAGGGTTTAGGCTGCTTCTCCAAAAATACCTTTCCACATGCTTTCATTTTAATGCAGATTAGCCCTGACCTTAAAGTTCAACCCGGCTTGCTGAGACAATCATGACAAGATGATGAAAGCCTTTGCTACACAGACGTACCCTCGAGGGAAAGTTAACAATATGTCCCATCAACCCTACTCCAAAGCTAACATTAACTCACAACAGCTAAAGACACTAATGTTTTGACAGCGAAACACAGATTCTTTTCTTCATCCGGAACAGAGAAAGATGACATAAACAGAGTATATTCCTGAAAACCAAATTCCTGGTTTTTACAAGCTAAGAAAACCATAGAAGAAAACCAATTAGCATGGAGGAAGGACACCTAGCAGAGCATGTCCCCCTCCCATTCTTTACAACAACTGGCCCAAAAATGACTGGACTCAAATACCACAGAGCAGAGATAGTATACCCCCCCCCCCCCCCCTGGCTACATTAAGGAGCTTTTGGGAAGCAAAGTTTCCTGTCATTGTATCAAGAGATTACAGCAGAATTCTGTCTATGTTGTGTGATTACAACAAGCAGAGGCCTTTACCCAAGGCTTACTCTCTCAATTCTCGAAAATCCAAGCACCATCTTGAGAGGAAGAGAGAGATCTGAACAGAAACACACTGGACTGGCCTCATCAGCCTGCAGTCAGATGGTGGGTATGGGTATGCCAGCTCTGTGCCGGTGTCATCCCATTTCAGGGTTAGGAGAGGTTGAACATTGCAACTATTATACATGTGTATGAATTAACAGCCAAGTAAACAGCCTGGCCTCACACAACAGAACACAAGGCTCTCACACAGCAGAACATGAAACGATTGGGGGGTGTTATCTCTGTGGTGAATGCTCCAATTGGACAGGATTCCTGCTGCGGCAATAAAACTCAGAGATACCTGAAAAAGATAGGGTAACACTAGACCGGGCGAATCGATCGTCCTGATCAAAGACTCGACCTGAAGACTCGGAGAAATACAACAGTGAGGAGAGGAGGAAGAGGAGAGAGAGAGACGACCTCCTCTAATAATCTAATAATACAGTGTGCGGGTCTGAAGTGGGGTCAATTTGACTTCACCAAAAGGGGAAAAAGAGCCTAACTGCTTAAGTTAATGCCTTGTCCACAGCAATACGGATGCATTTTAGAGCGCCATTTTCCTCTTCACATTGCCTTTTTAAACTTTTCCATCCACACCGATGGCAGACTATTATTAAGCATTACAAAAGGAAAGAGCCAAGAAGTTTCCACCATTCCCCCAAGCAGTTTGATGTGGTGTGTGCCGGTAAAGATGGATAAGTTAAGCAACATTTAGACTTTTCATATGATTGGAAACAGCAAGCTGAGGTTGGGCGCACAGCAGTGAATTCAAAGTAGATGTTTTTAATCCCACCCACAAAGGAACTGTGACTAATCCCACTAAACACTGGGACAAGTGACTGTGGAAACTGTTGATATGGCATCAGTATTTTTTTCCTGGCTTCCTATCAAGAGTGTATTCGCCCTCCTCATGCCCAGCGTTCTTGGGATAGGCTCTGGGTCCTCTGCTGCCCTGACATAGAAGTTGGTTCTTGCAACAGTTCTACAAACATACCCTGAAAACCCTGAACCCTGTCTGCCACTTTCTCACCCTCCGGCATTTCTGTACCACTCATTTCTTTCGTTCCAAGTTTAAATTCTGTCCATCCCCAGTGATGAGTGATCCTTCATGCGCAGCCCAGGTTCATCATCTCTGTACACACTCGCACGGGGACAAACGGTGGCACTGGAGCGGTGCAAGACAGCTGGAGGGACTGGAAGCGACTGAGTGAGTGCAAGCTGCTGCAGGGTGTTCAAGCCGCTGTGTGACAGCAGTAAGGCATGGTGAGATATGAAGGTTAGAGGTGGGAGGAAAAGGTTATGTGTGTATAAAAAGGAAGGAAGAATCAGTGGGATAAGACCACAAACCACACATGAAAGCGTAGCTCAATTCCCCCCCCCCCCCCCACCCCACCATTATACCGCCTCACTCACCCTCCTCTGTTGCCGTCTCTTCCCTCTGTTGCACTCAGGGTTGAAAAGTTCACAGGGTCTATGAGCTGAATCTCTATCCTTACAACATTTCATTTTACCCCTTTGAAATACCTGTTTATGCAGTCATCCAAACACCGTCTCCGTGTCTCTGTGTGTATGAATAAATTTGGTGAATTGAGTTGAATATACACTTTCCCCCCCCTTGCATGCCAGCTCCGATGTCGGCTGTGTTGTTTCCGAAGGAGTGCAACCGAGATTACAAAATTTCTTAACGCCCTGCCGGCAGGGACAAAGAAAAGAAAAATCGATCGGCAAGGAGAAAACCGAAAGCCAATCACAGAAGTGCTTTATGAGCGGGCACACCCCCTCTCCTTCAACTCTTTCATCATGTCTGAGAACAAACCTGAGTGCTGTGACCTCTTTGTTTTGCAGGGATATTTAATAAAGGCAATTTCATGCTTCTAAATGAGGAGAAGATGCCGTTCATTACGTGAGCAGAGCCAGAAAGATTGTCCTGCTGTGTCTTAATCACATTTGCCCTGCCATGATAATGTCCTTTATTAACCTCTCATGGTGTTAAAAAAAATAAAAATAAATAAATAAATAAATAAAAAACCATCAAGAGTCGATGGGCAATTATTAAAAAATACACCTTCAATAAGTGTTCAATGTCTTCAAAAAATAGGCGTTTCTCTTGGCGAAATAACAAGTATATAATTAGTCTTAGATTATGTACAGCATCCGCATAATCTATACTATAGGAATGGTAACATATTAGAATGTGTGAAATAATATATACCTGTGATTTGAATTATAGCTGGAACTGCTGTCAGAGCTGCTGTTAATTAATTAAATATGAATCACTTCTGACCAGTATGATTCGTTGTGGTATAAGCCTCGTATGGCAACACTACATTTGGGACAAGTCTTTATGGAGGATTAATGTCTGAACAAGGAAAAAGTCAGTAACTGTTCTGCTATTCGAGCACAAAAAAAAATAACAGAGCTGCAGGCAGAGACGGAAAAGAAAGGGCAGAAAGATGGAAAAGGATGGCTCCTGGCTATATTTCAAGAGGTCAGGAGCCTCCACTACGCTGCCCCATGGGCAATCAGCAGACACTGCTGCCTTGGCCTTCTGTTCACGGCAGGTAGACGGGAGCCGCAGCTGAGAGAGAGGGAGAGAGAAAATTCTGCGCGAGAACGGAAACGTGCGGACATGCTGCCCAGTGCCATTTGTTCTCTAGCAGGAGTTCCGGAGCAAATTCCCAGAATGCAACAGCGCAAGGCAGTTAGGGGTAAGATCTTGGATGGGATTAAATCTGCCCATATGCACACTGCAATCTCTCTGAAGTGTTCTCGCAGCTAAGCTTCGTGCTTGGCCAAAATTCCCCAAGCACCAACTGTTTAGTTTAGAGAAAACACAAAAAAAAAAACAAACATGGTAACTGTAGGAAAACTGATGTGGTATAAGAGGAACAAAACATTGCTTTGCTGTATAAACTTCTATAACCACAACAAAAAAGGGTCATAATAGGTACAAAAATTGCATCGGTGGTAATTAAAGTTATAATGCATTCTAGGACGCACAAATTAAATCCTTTTAAAAGGAACTGATTAAGGTTTACCGTGTGCCCCAGCTAGCTCAGTCGGTACAGCATGAGACTCTTAATCTCAGGATTGTGGGTTTGAATCCCACACGCTGGGCACCAAAACCCAACCACTGGGGTTGCACCTGCTAGTGCACTCTCGGTGCCGGCCCCAGGCCCGGATAAAATGGAGGGTTGCTTCAAGAAGGGGATCCGGCGTAAAACCTGTGCCACATCAAATAGGCGGATCATGAACCGGATTTCCGTAATGGAGACCGATGATCTGCTGCGGCGGCCCGTAATGGGAGCAGCCGAAAGAAGAATTAAGGCATGAAGGCATGTTGTGGTGGTAACTTGGTCAAAATACAGTCCTAAGTATAGTTAACCGGTGTTAAATATACTGTATACCTGTCTAATGTTAGCGAAGAGTTTATTTCACATTCATGAACTCAAAACACAAAGCGAGGGAGGCACCTTGTGAGTGCAGGACGAGTGTATTAGGGGGAAACGGGGCGGGGCTTCCATGAAGTGTCGATTGGCTCATCTGCCATTTTACTGGGGGGTAAAGCCTGTGCTGTTTGGTGTATTTTTTTTTGCGCGCTCCTAAGCAAAATCATAACGATCTGGTAATATAATATAATATATGATATAATATAATATGATGATAAACACCATTTATACATCACTGGTAGTGTGATGTCATGCAGGAACGATAAAATCAATATACTGTGCAAGAAGGAGTATACACTAAATTTTATTTCTGAACAAATAAAATTAACGTTTGTTATGATGCATATGAATGTTAATGTTGTGCATATTTCATGGGACGGCCTTCATCTAAATTTTAATGCCTACTTCTTAAAGAATGGACCATGTGAAGAAAATCCAGAACAACATTTTTTGGTCTTTTACTTATTTTTGTTTTGGCAAATGCCAAATGAGCTCACGGCTGAGCTAGAACCTGAGCTCATGGCTAAATGAGTGTGTGCGCGACTGCTGTACGTTTGGAACTGATCTCAGCAAGATGATCATTTTCCACATGGTCTGTAGTGCTGGATGCAGCTGGATAGATTTCATTTTGTCCACACTCGAGGATACACAGACCACTACTGCGTAGACTTTATCTGAGGTAAATAATTTAAAAAAAGAAAAGAAAAGAGAAAAAAAAAAAAAAGAAGGTACTCACCGCCGGCACCAGGAGCTTCTTCACCTCCTCCACGGCTCTCCTCATCTTGATCTCGGCCCGCGCTTGCGTGTCCTCCACCGTGATGAGAACGTGCAGGTCCTCGTTCAGGTGCTCCCAGTTCGGCTTCCCTCTGTTCTGCTCCTCCTGAAACGAAGGAGAAAGAAGTGAGCGGAAAGTGGCATGTAACGTGACGGCACCCTTCAGAGTTGGCGCGTGAATCGGCGCACGTTTGAGTCAGACGTGAATCGGTGAGAGCGTGCGACAGGGTCGGGTGTGACAGGAGTGATGTTTTCTCGTGCTGGCTGACAGTCAGGACCGTATTCAGCGGTGAAAGGAAAAGAGCGTCGCTGTCGTTTCTGTCTGACAGAACTATAGCGCTTCTCCAGTCAGCAGTGCAGCATGAAAGCGCACGTTTTGTACTTTTTTCCACTGCACTGAAATAAAGTCTACTATGTACTTGACTTCTGCTAACCAAGTCAAACACATTCGTAGATTTTTTTTCACATTAATAAACATTTACCTTGACAGGAAGTGGGAACATTGCGTCTTTCAAGCGGGGCAATCGAAAGCAGATGAGAGATTAATAATCGTTTGAGATGGGAGGAAGGGGCGGGGCTTCCAGGAGGTGTCGGTTAATCTCAGAGAGGTCAAAACACCAGCTCAGCTGTCAGTCATTCTGCATTCACCTGCTGATCTGCCATTTTTATTATGGGGGGGGGAGAGAAGAGAAGGCTGGTCTTTCGGTTGTTTTTTTTTATTTTTTTTTTTATTTTTATTATTATTTTTTTTTTTTAGTACTTATGAGTGGCAAACCGTAGCAGTGCAGTCTGACGATGAAATGCAAAGTTCCTGAGCAAAATGTGTAAAGCCTGGCAGGTCTACTATTGTTAAAAGCGTTCCACAAATTAAACTAAATTAAACTTGAGATATGGGTGGAGATAAATAGTAAAGATCGATCGTCACGGAAATGCAAAAGTCTTCCAGATTTTCTTAATCTTTTCAAACGTCCCCTGTCTACTGGATTTAAACAGTTTTAAAACATTTCAGATTCGTTTATTATCCGTTTGTTATTATTCGTTCAAGTTATGCATAGTGTCAAGACAGACAGCGTAAAACACTTGGAGGAAAGCGCTACCCGCCCTCACAGGCCCTCATGATTGGCTAGTGCTGTTGTGATTGACAGGGGAGAGAGAGTATGGCCCTCCCACCCACAGAGCATGGCTAATTTTCCCATGTAGGACTCCTGGCAACATCAGGTTTCAGGATTCTCCACGATCGGTGAGGAACTCCGTTTGCATCTTCAGTAAAGATGAAGAAAAGTACTGGCGCACTTGCACACATTGGCTTGCTTTAGATAGAACCGCCATTCATTTGAACAAAAGTAAACAAGGAATTTAAAGCCAGCTTTTTGGAAGGTTTCTTCTTCTCTGTGAACAATTACTATTAGAATTATTGGTTAATAAAGAGCGAGCGTTGGGTCTTTATGCATTAGGACGAGTAAGGCGCTAAATCAGTAATAGTGTCATTTAATCCCAAAATCTGATAAAGGCTGGTCTAACCTTGTAAAGTTTTATTTGGGGAAACACATAGATGTACTCTTGGAACCTTTTCTATCATGTGGTCTGACAAATGTCTGTAATCATGCCTGATAAGTACACACTGTGCTCTTTCTCTCTCTCTCTCTCACACACACACACATTCCTGCAGAACGGAGCCATTCAGAAAGGCTAGCAGGAGGTGTCAATAACTCCAGCATTGGTCTGGTTCTCACAATGAGCAACAGAGAGAGCCATTAACCGCCGCTAACAGCCGGAGTCCTCAAAGGAGTAGCAGTAGAAGTCAGACAGCATGAGTCCCATTCACAGAGCAACAATTATCAGCTCTTCAACACCCGATTCATTGCCCCCTCATCGAGGACATACAGGGTAAAGGAGGAGAAAAAAAAAAGGTGAAACGGAAACGTTTTAATTTTCAATGCTGTAGTGAGAAGGAATAAAAACCGGTGTGTGCTCATCTGTAAGAGAAAGTGTAGAGCACTGAAGCAACTAGACCTCCGGTCCTCGTTTTCCACACACTCGCACGGCACATTTCAGAGCTCTGATAAAAGGATAAAGGCGCTTTCGGAGACGTGAGGAGGCTGTCGCACTGCTCAGAGTCTTAAATGCGGCCTTAAGTGCAGAGTGATACTGTGCGGTCACGATTCCAACCACCAAGTCACACAGACAGAGAAAGAAAGTCAATGACGGACAGAGACAGACAGACAGAGACAGAGATGCAGACAGCGGCACAGGCAGGGAGAAACAGAAAGAGATACAGACAGAGGCATATACACAGACAGAGAGAGACAAGTCAAAGACAGACTGACGAACAGACAGAGACGAGTCACAGACCGACAGAGACGAGTCAAAGACAGATAATACACAGACACAGAAAGAGAGAGACAAGTTAAAGACAGACAGACAGAGACAAGTCATAGACAAAGTGAGATGCAGACAGACACAGACGCGCTCCATGGATGTGAGGTCTGGGGTCCGCTTACAAACCGAGACTTCAGTAAATGGGGCAAACACCCAATAGAGACACTGCAGGCAGAATTCTGCAAAAATATATTACGGGTACAACGAAAAACTCCAAATAATGCCTGCAGAGCAGAATTAGGACTGAACCCGCTAATAATTAAAATTAAATAAAAAAAAAAATAAAAAAAGAGACATTAAATTCCACGCCCACTTAAAAACTAGTGATACAGAGACCCTCCAACACAAAGCACTGAGATACCAAGAACTAACCCCAGAGAGAAGCCTCCTCAGCAAGCTGGTCTTACAATCCAAAACATGTCCAGTCCAAAACCCCAGACAGACCAAACCACATTATTAAAACACAAGAAGAAAAATGTCTAAAACACTGGACAGGAGCGACAGCTCAACAAAATAAATGAGAATCTGTCCCTAAACAGAGAATATAAACTGGCAGCATACCTGAGCACACTGACCGAGCTTAAACTAAAGTCCTGACCATGCACGGACTCGGTGAACACAAGCTGGCAAGTCACAGACAGACAAAGGGACACGGACGGAGACGGATACGATTTACCAGATGGTGATTGTGATGGTGTTGACTTTGGTATTGTGGGTAACGTAGGAAACACGTGAGGGGGGAAAAAAAACAACAAAACGAAAACTTGGCCTTTTAAACGATGAATGGCTCAAATTTATTTTAAATCATTTACATGCTTGATCTAGCTGATCATTTCACAAGGTCAAGCTTTATGTGTTTAAAAAACACACCACTCCACATCACCATGAGCCCTTCAGATGGTCAGTGCTGATTAATTCCATTAATGCTGGAGTTTGCTCGCTCACTCCCTCCCTCCCTCCTTCCCTCCCTCTAATTGAGGTGTCTGATTGTAAAGAGTGTATTGTGGCTCTCGGCAGGGGAGTTGCACCTGACACGCTTCCTAATGCGCAGAGTGAGAGCCAAACAACAGAGCCAACCCTCCCTCCATCCTTCATCGACACGGAAACTGTAACCATGGCAACTCTACCTAAACATTCCTCGCTCCTGTGCTTCCCGGGAATGGTGGGAAACCTGCCATGTACCCAAAGAGTCAGGAAGTTCACGCCTCGAAACAAACGCGCGTCTATCGAACAACAGAAGCTGCTTCCTGGCCGATCTGTGTGCACATAAAACAGACGAGTAAAACTGAGTCGGGAACAGGGGAAAAAGAAAAAAACAAAACAAAAACAAACGTCGGACCACACGCCATTGGATTGGAGTCAATCGAGACAAACTTTTGAATTTGTTGCTTTACCATGTCATGCTTAATTTGCACAAAATAGAGAGAGAGAGAGAGAGAGAGAGAGAGAGAGAGAGACTCCCCACATGTGAGGAGAATGGAGAAAGGAGGATGTGGGAGATGAGTAAGAAGGTAACACACACACACACACACACACACACACACACACACACACACACACACACACACACACACTCATTAAACACTCCCACACTAAACATCCTATTTCTGTCCAAACTGTCGTCACTAGCAGTCTATCCTGAACACGGTGAAGCAGTGAAGCCCACACATCATCATTCCACTGCACTATTTCTGCACAGAATTAAAGCTGCGTACTTCACAGGCCTGAAGACACATCACACCGCAGAAAAAAGAGGGAGTCAGAGACAGAGAGAGAGAGAGAGAGAGAGAGAGAGAGAGAGAAATAGAGTCAGAGAAAGAGAGTGAAACACAAAGAGAGAGACACGGTCAGAGAGAAAGAAAAACAGAGAGTGAGCGAAAGAAAGACACACAGGCAGAGTGAGCCAGAGATTGTCAAAGCAAGAGACAGACAGAGAGAGACTATGAGAGCAACATGAGAAGCAGAGAAAGACAGACAGAGACTGAGGCAAACAGAGAGAGAGAGAGAGAGCCAGAGAAAGAAAAATACACACAGACAGACAGAGACAGAGAGAGACAGAGGCAAACAGAGAGGGACCGAGAGAGGGAGACAGAAAAAGAGAGACAGACCCAGAAAGAGAGAGACAGAGGCAAACCAAGAGAAGGAGAGACAGAGAGTCAGACAGAGAAAAGGTGTCAAGACAGGTGGAAAGAGAAAGTCACAGAAAGAGAGAGAGAGAGAGAGAGAGAGAGAGAGTGTTTTATTTGATCTGAGCTGTGTTTTCTCAGAGACCTCCATTTGAGCTGCATTTGATCAGACACAAAAGCGGTGCACGGGGACCAGTTATTATCCTGCGCTGGTCTGTCATGCCCAATTCTACTACATCTGTGGCTCACCACCACACACGCGTTGTAGGAGAAGAAGGAAAGACAGCTTGTCATCACAGGGACACCAGGTCTCTCTCTCTCTCTCACACACACACACACATCAGCTAACCAAGAAAATATAAACGTGCATAAATGTGAAGATGAATATTACTCACTAGTTGTCATTAGTGTGATCATAAACATCAGTACTGACATTACAGCGGAGAAAAATATTTCATCAATATCCAAATCTGACAAAATCACTACTACTACCAATATTATTATTATTATTATTATTATTAACAACAACAAAACTACCAATAATAATAATAATAATAATAATAATTTTTAAAAAGCATTTCAGGGGACCTGAAGATACTTATTAAATTTTGGACACGGTTTAAATTACATATGACCACAAATGTAATCCCAAATTAGGCCCAAATTTGACCCGATGGTGGCGCTAGAGCATTGGCCCAATTTTGGTCAGAATGTTCCTTAGACCCACCCCAGTCAATGTGCCAAACTTTTTACCAGACGGTTCTAGGGGCTGCCATAGACACCGGAGGAGAAGGAGAAGAAGAAAAAGAACAACAACAATAGGGGGCCTATGCACATTCGGTGCTTGGCCCCCTAATAATACTATTCTCTCCATACTCATATCACTTAGTTAGCAAGCTAGTTTTCTTTTGGGACGATTTCTAACACTGGCTAGCTAGTTTCATGAATTCCAGACAAGAAATAAACATTCGTGAAGATAGCTAGTACATCTATTATTTTGTTGCTAATTAATATAACAATTAATAAACACCAACACGTGGTTCAATAGTTTGGAAAACATGATTAGCCATTGTTAAGATCATTTTCAGTGACGTATCGGAATCAGCTAAATTTTATGAACAAATTAATGGTAAAAATGTTGTCAATAAAACGAGTGTAAATCTCGGTGGGTTTGCTCGTAATGTATGTAGACGACATCCAATAACTCGGGATCTGCCTGTATCCTTACACTGCATGCAATAAACTGTACAATATTTAATCAACTTAATGGGCATTCAGCAGTTTACTAAAATAAGAGAAGATATATTCTCCATTTTTTTCCCTCGCACACAGTGAATACCAGGATACGGTGACGCACACCGAGGCTCAAGACTATTTTTAAAGTCGTCAGTTTGAAAGTCGTCGGTGGAAAATGTAAATGCCCGAATAATGTTCTCATGCACTGTTAGTTTCTTTTTTTTAAATTAATGCCATATTTCATTGAAATGGAAAAAGAAGTGCATTCCTAACATACAGTTTGTCTCAATGATGATTGTGTACATGCACTATAAACGCTTCTGTAAATAACCGCGGTCTTATTACTGAAGCTCGGATTTGGATTGATAATGGACGGAGTGTCATTTACGGTGCGTTCACATATGCAGTGTTTAGTCTGTTTGAAAAGAACCCTTGAAAAAAACCCTCAGAAAATCGCCTGTCATGTAACTCTGACCTCATACATATTCCATCCTCTTCAACCTAGCTATGGTTAAACCCTGAATAATTTATGGGGGGTGGGGGGGGATGGGCTATGAGTGAGCTACTACTGGACATACATGGTTCTAGAGAGCTTTTAATTAGACGATCAAAAAGATTTCGCCACAAGGCAAAAGTGATAACGAAGTGGCTCGGGGAACAAAACATCGACATTTTGGGTCCATGGCCAGGAAACTCCCCAGACCTTAATCCCATTGAGAATTTGTGGTCAATCCTCAAGAGGCGGGTGGACAAACAAAAACCCACAAACTCTGACAAACTCCAAGCATTGATTATGCAAGAATGGGCTGCCATCAGTCAGGATGTGGCCCAGAAGTTGATTGACAGCATGCCAGGGCGAATTGCAGAGGTCTTGAAAAAGAAGGGTCAACACTGCAAATATTGACTCTTTGCATAAACTTCATGTAATTGTCAATAAAAGCCATTGACACTTATGAAATGCTTGTGATTATACTTCAGTAACAGTTAGTAACATCTGACAAAAAGATCTAAAAACACTGAAGCAGTAGACTTTGTGAAAATTAATATTTGTGTCATTCTCAAAACGTTTGGCCGCGGCTGTAATTACATTAAACAGAACCAAACCAAGCAGCAAACAAACTAAAGTATCGGTTTTGCTCTGATTTAGACTAACAGGCGTTAAAGCGGTCTAATTTATTCTACAATACAAAGTGATATGGAGTTACATTCGTCAGCTGTGATTAAGATTCACTGGCTCGACAACGAAACGTGAAAAAAAAAAAAAATTTTTTTTAAATATTTATATTCTTTTATATTGATACTCTGTTCAAAAATATGTAGGAATTTTGACTATAGTGAATGACCCATTCAATTCCCATGAAACACTGTGTCTCACCTTCTTTTTGTCCCTCATGGAGCTCTTTCCTCTGACCATGATCTTGCAGCCGGTTTCCGCCTCCAGCTGCTTCGCTGTGAGACCTCGTGGCCCCAGAATCCGGCCTACGAAATTATACTGCAGAGAGAGAGAGAGAGAGAGAGAGAGAGAGAGAAAGAAAATATTAGTATTGAATAGGAAAAAAAAAAAAAAAAATTGTTGATATTTTTAGAAAACAGGATATTGCATTGTGCACAAGGCTGCACTCTAAATATTAGAGGAAATGCAATCTCTTTGCTTTCATATCAAATCCGCCGAAGCTAGCGTTCCGCGGTACTCCGGCACTGTGTTTCTGCTGACTACAGAGCAAAACAGAGCGCAAACACGCAGCCGGCGTACACAACGTGACATACGATTCCAGCGCTCGGTGAGACGGTTTGACAGGGTGAAGACGAGGTTAGTCAAAACCTTGTTATACTTAAGTGAAAATATAATTAAAAGAGCACAGGAGGTGGGTGTAGAAATATAATGCCAAGATTTGAAAGCATTTGAAATATAAAAATCACACATCACCTACAAAACAGATGAACAGACTGCAATTCATTGCAGAGAAAACGGGTTTTCAAAATGTCGGTCTCGAAAAGGGGACCGCTGAAGATCGGGGAAAAACACCAGTCTCCAACTGTCCAGTTTTGGTGAACCTGTGCCTACTGTATCCTCAGAATTGTGTTTATGACTGACGGGAGCGGACCCCGGTGTGGTCTTGTAGCCACATCCGCCTTGAAGGTCGACACTGTATTCTGAGATGCTTTTCTGCTCACCACGGTTGGACCAGTCTGGTTATTCTCTGCGACAAGACATTTCAGCCTGGGGAACTGACGCTCACTGAATGTTTGTTGTCTTCCGCACCATCCTAAGCGAACTCGCCGGAGTTTCTGAAATACGCAAACCTGCCCATCTGGCACCAAACCACCACAAACATCCCCCCCAGTTCTGATGGTTAGATCACGTCTCTGCCAACGTAGGCAGTGCAGCAGGTGATGGGATTCGCAGGTGTTTAATTTAAACGTAAACACCAAACGAGAACGTTTGTTTTGCAAAGTCGCAAAGTGAGTAGGGTTGTTTACGTTCCCCGGTTGTTCTACATTGACAACTGATAGCCGGACACAAAAGCTGCTTGTCCTGGGACAGTGATCCGTCACCCCCCTGCAATGCATCATCAAAACCTCCACAGCAAACTAGATAGTCCTTCCAGGATTTTGCAATCGCAGAAATTAACGCAGAGTCAAGCAAACTCCGCAGTATTCTGAGGAGCGTGAAATTTTTTTCAGAATTACACGCGGATTTTCAACAGGTTTGGGCCAAGACGCGTCATGTGACGTCATCACGACGCGCATTCAGCCAAAGCCCTCTCCGATTCACGTGCGTCGAATAGGAGTGCAGCGAAAAGGTCTCGTTTAGCAGCAAACATTACTGCGAAAGAGCGTGCGAAACTATTTTGTGCGATTGTGATTTCGCCAATTCAAGCAGCTTTCCGGGAAAAAATAAATACAAAATAAAAAATAAAAAATTTGCATTGTAAATTTTGAAAAAAGCCGCAGCAAAATCAAGTGCTTTTGGCCGGGGGGGGTTAACCCTCCGCGAAATCCTGTACGGCCTGCCTTCCTCAAACTCAACTGCGGAAAGCTATGAGTGGTTTGTTAGATTTGCATATACCAGTTCTGCAAACTCCAATATCGCGCTAATCATTATCAAATGATATTCCACTGCACATCATCGTCAAAACACACAGCGTATATCAAAAGGCAATGCGCGAGATTTCCCCGATGAGTGACTCTGCGTGAATATTACACTAATCCCTTAAGATTAAAACTTACCCTACAAGCAACACACGCCTACAGAAAAACATCAAATAATACATCTGTCTCCCGCTTTGTTTTTATTCTTGGGAGCATGCGAGTGTCAGCTCATTATGATTTTACAGCTCATATTAACATTTCCCTGAATGCCAAGGCTTGGGCTTTGGTGAGACGAGCGTACGATTATTCTTCAAACGGAATACAGAGGAGAAAAACGAGCGAGAGGGGGGAGGGGGGGAAAAAAAAGGTCAGGTCAAAGAACAAACAGACGGACAGCTAGAGCAGGACGGAGCACTAGTCCTGAAGATGACGGGTGGTTAGATGAACACACACACACACACACACACACACACACACACACACACAGTGTTCAGACAGCGAGTGCGACAGGCAGACAGTCGTACTTCATTGTCGAGCTGCTCTTCTACACCGCACCTCTCAGCACAACACAATCGCTGCTGTCAGTAGAATTAAAGGTACAATAAGCAGCAGTTTTATGCTTCAACTGCTCAGGAACGGGGTGGGTCAGGATGCACTGCACTGAAGGGACAGTGTGTCTGTGGTCACAGAGTCGTGTAATGCACTGTGTGTCCTGAGCCTAGAGGAGCTGTCTGTTCAGATCACATTTACAGAGACACACACACAGCCACCGGGCGAAGGGGACGATGACATCAGCAGTGGGAGGTGTAAGGGTGCATGAGGGTGGAGGAGGCGAAGACTCTGCAGCAAGTGACAGAGACACAGACAGAGACAGACACACATTTGGCCAGATTCAGTTTCATCAAAATGGAAACGACAGTTTAAATATTTCCACTTTTTCATCCCAATGACACCCCACCCCCCGCCCCGCCCAGCTCCATCGTATTCAGTGCAAATGATCAGTGTGCGTGTGCATGTGTGCATGCGCCGACGTTGATTGGACATGACAGGGAGCAGGGCTCTGATGCACTGAGGGAAATTGCTCACTTTGAATCCTGGAACCAGGCAGCAATTACAGCCAGAAGGGGACGCCAACACTTATACATGGAAAATTCGTCAGAAAGAAGGAAAAAAAATAATAAATGGCAGACAAGGAGGACAAGCATGTGAGCTACATCATAATGCACAGTGTAAAAACCATCACCTGCATCATGAATGCAACTTTATGCTAATGTTATGTAAACGTTAGAGCGGACATCTTCAGGTTGTGAGCAAACTAGCAGGAAGGTTTCCAAGTAAATAACGAGCTCTACCATGCTCCCAGGTTCTCCGCCACGTACGGGGTAAGACCAGGGTGTACAGGCAGCCATGACTGGCAGGGGGTGGGGTCAGAATGAGGGGTCCAGAAAGCAGCTATTGCCCCCCCCCACAAATTTTCAGCTTGAAATTGATGTAATTCAGAGTTTCGACTACCCGCTTCCAAGTTTACTCAGACATATCTTTGTTAAGGTGTGAACATGCACCATTACGCATCTGGGAAATTTACCCTCGTCAACGGACAGCGTCAAACACACAAGCAAACTCCAAGCTGCCCCCTTTCAGAAGCATCAGAAGCAGTTTAGAAACCGCTCGATCCAGAGCCACATTCGTCCTGTGATGCAGGAAGGACTCTGGAGCTGGTTTAGCATGTGGATACAACATTCACTTATTTATCTCTCTGAAAGCATGAGTCAATATGTCCGCTTAACCCAAAGCAGTGCGCCGGAGCAAACAAGACTGATTTCGAAAGCAGTAATGTGTGCGCGTGTGTGTGTTCCCCTACTGAGGGCTCGCTGTGAGGACGGGCAGCCTCTGAGTGATGCCGCAGGGGTGCACAACAACACGAGGCTAAAGAGCAAAGCAGTGAGAGCTGCATGCTCAGAGCTCATGGCTAAACATCGGACAGAGATCAATGACCGGCTGCGCTCCTTAATGCATCTTCTCTCAGTCCATGCTCTCTTCCTCCCAGACACTTAAAATCCCTGCTTCCATTGCAAAATGGTTCTCGGGAATATGACAGAGACAGACACGCTCGTACTCTAAACTTGTTAGGAAGTCAGAGAACAGAGCGGGTGGGATGGAGGTCCAAGGTTCAGCCTCATTCCCTGATGAGCGAAGGTCAAAGGTTAACACACGTCCACTACTAAACCACATGGACAGATATGTTCCTCTGCCTGTGTACGTTTCCTGTTTAACGTGAGACACCCCACTAAGTTCAGCATTTGCAGAATCGTCTCCTCAAATGGGCAGGCCATCTTAAAGTCATGGTTTAGCTAAGCAGAAACCACCTGCTGCACTACAGTGCAGTCTTTGTGTATGGGGAATGATTTTTACTCGCTGTATTAAATAGTGTGATAGCTGACCAAAGATCAGGACCTGATCCAACCCCTCCAATAAACCTAACCCCTAATCCTTAATCCTAACCCACTAGTCCTGCTTAACTTAACAAAAGTCTACCCCTAGACTTTTTGTTCAACTCTACCCAAGTAGGAGGATTTGGGTCAGGTCTGACTCCACCGGCTTTGTTCTCTACCCAGATTCGACTCAGTCCAGGTAGGATGATCTGGATCAAGTCTGACTATACCCCCTGGACCTTTGGTTCGGTCAGCGCAGAACCCCCCCGGTCTTTTGAGTCAAGCTCACCCAAGTAAGACGTTCTGAATCAAGTCAGACTCTACCCCCTGGACTTTTGGTACACCACCACCCAGGTAGGAGGGTGTAGATCAGGTCAGAGTCCATACTATGGACTTTTGATTCTACTCCACCCAGGTAAGAGGATCTGGACTCCCTGGACATTTGGTTTGACTCCACAAAAGGGAGGAAGATCTAGATCCGACTATTTTCATTGAAATTTTCGTTCAAATCTGCACAGGCAGAGGGATCTGGATTAGGTTCCACTCCACCACCTGGACCGTTGGTTCTGCAGTGAGCGGTACTTGGAAATGCTGGACAATGACTTGCTGGCTTTTGGCCAAGGATGCGATATACTTGATCAAATACTTGTTCCACTTAACTAGCTTGCCATACTTACATTACTTCACATTATCTACACTGTTTCAGCCTAATAAATTAGATTTCCGGGCAACCAAAACATGGGTCTGGGCAGCACACTGGAGATATTACTTGTCCACCCCCAGAATATAAGTACATATTTTTTCATAGACTTCAAGTAATCTGATTTGGGAAGCTTATCACCATGACAATCTTCAGCAGAAAGATTTATTGCACATATCAAAACCAAATCAAGTATTAAGTTTCATTAAAAATGGGAATACTACATCTTTAGGAATTGAAATGTGGGTAGGTCAGTAGGTCACTAGTGATATTTGTTGCATTAAAAAGAAACCCAGAGCAGTTTGTTAGCAGCCACCAGCGTCAGTCCTCTTGATCCATTCTCTACTGGTTTTACAAAACATCAAGGCGGATTATTAAGTGGACTTGAGAGTCGGGGGACGTTCTCTACGCTCCTAAAAGTAAAAGATGAAGCACACACACACACAAACACTTGAGACAGAGAGAGACTTAGAGTCACAACTAAATGGGTTTTTGTTTATGACATGTTATCAGCTTAGTGTAGCCAGGGAGAGGCAGGGTGTTTGAGAGAAAGTGTGTGCGTGCGTGTGTGTGTGTGTGTGTGCACGCTACAGTGATGCGTGTGTGTGCACGCTACAGCGATGCAGAAGAGACAGGAAAGAGGACAGAAGTGAGAAAATCTCATTTTACGCAGTTTTCATCTAAAACTGAGAGGACTTTTTCCACTGCTAGTGCAGAATATTTTTCTCCCTGTAAAGAAAATCCCCTCTAGTCGAATCGCTCCTCTCCATCATTCAAACCCACGTCCCTGTGCACTTCATCACTCTCACCTTTCCTGCCTGTGTTGCGTTTCTGCAAAAATCTTCCTTACCTACTGCATGCTGGAGGTTTCACATTAACAGGCCACACGCCAACATAATTATTTATTTGTTTGTTTATTTTTTATTAGCTTGCTGTTCATCTAAATCTACAAACACTAGAACTTGCGAGAGAGAGAGAGAGAACGTGAACAGGAGAATGTAAGAACATGTGAACAAGTGCGAAAAAGGAGTGAGGGAGAGGTGAAGAGGTGACACACTATTGAGTGGTCAAGCTAATTACTAATTAACCTGAGCCAAGTAATATAGTGGCCCGACTCGGAAGAGAGACGTAGACGTAAGAAGCAGAAAAAGGGGGAACCGGGAGAATAAAGAAGGAAGAGACGGGAAATAAAAGGTGTTATTTTGGTTTAATGATTCATTCGTTCTTTTTCCAGCGTTCCACTATGAATAGAAAAAGAGCCTTAAATGGCAGCTTGTCAGCATGAACAATAATCCTGTCTTTTGAATCTCTTCATAGCACAGCGCTGTTAAAATTCTCAACTCTGATTGGTCAGGTGGTGTGGATTCGTTTTCTATAACAGCAGCTCTGACGGTAGGTCCAACTGCAAGGTTTAATACATTTCCGTAGTAACAACTTACACATGGATTTGGACCAGTGTGTGTAATTGTTGATTTGGTAAAAGTTTTCTTTGAGATGTTTGTTTAACACTTTTGGAAGGAGTCTCCAGTGCAAGAGTCAGAATTGAAGCTGTAACCAAGGTTTTCCACCACAGGAAAGTCTTCAGGACAGGAGTTTACGCTTTGGGGTTTCTCTGTAACATGACGAGCCGCTTTTTTTTTTTTGTGTGTGTGTGTCTATAAACCAACAAAAAAATAAATAAATAAAATATTTATCCGGAAACTGTTTACAGCTGTTATGAAGTGAGCCAACCTGTCTGATGGATGATCCGCAACATTAAATGCAGCTATAAACGGATAAAAATGTCTGTCTCTGCATTCTTGCTTTGTATCACACCACCACGTCGCTGATTCATTTCCCATAATAGCACGACCCCCAGGGTTTTATAGCCGAGGGTTTTCATGGCTTCCTTCATAATTCCAGAAAGACTGACGAGGATGAAACCTAGCATGAAACAATTCCCAATAAATTTGAGAACTCGTGTAAACAGAAGCCGATGCTTTATAGGGGAAAAAGTTGATGCTGAAAGCTTTAGATGCATCCAATTTAAAACCATAAACTCTAAACAGACGAAAAGCCTAAGGTCAAAAAAATAAAAAATTAAAAAAAAAATTTTAAAAAAAAGAACTTGTTTCTGGAAATTGCAGCCACTCAAAAATAAAAGTACTGTGTGTTCCAGGAACAAAATTACCACATTAAGCCAATTACGTGCGTCATTTATGAGCCAAGTACCTGCATATGATTATTCTGTTTTAGAGAACTTTGGTGATGACTGTGAAAGCGTGCATCTCTGCAAAGTATAATTTGAAGTCTGAATGAAAGTCAAAGCCTGGCAGGATATATATATATATATATATATATATATATTTTTTTTTTGGCTGGTATCTGGATAACACCACTCATCAAATACTATCGGAATCAATTAGTGCAAAAGCAGCAGGGTGACGGGTCACGAGGCAGATACGTGAAGGATTTCCTGTGCGCATCAGATGGATCCGGTTCCAGATGGAAAGCTCATTATCATAAATCATTAGCACTAAAGTTGCAAACGGCACCAAATACACGGCAGAGAGAAAAACCCATACAGCTGGAGTCTTTGGAGAAAGGCGGAGGGGGCGGGGCTGGGAGACCCCACATACACAAGCACCAGATTACCAGATCGTGAATACTGTTCTTGTACTGGACGATCTGACACGGTAAATCCAGAACTCTCCTTACAGGCGTCTGTTTTCCATCATACCTTCGTAGAACGTTCATAACTTTATCAAACACGCTAGATCAGTGTGTCTGAAGACCAAGCCTCTTCCTTGAGATCTACCTTCCACTTTCTAATCATCCAATTTATTAGTATGTGTAGATTTGTTCTTTTTTTTTTTGGGGGGGGGTTGTCAAATTGTCTCTTGCAGATGAAAACCGAAAGCACTGAAAGCACTGTATCCCTAATAAACGAACATAGATAACTGATCTAAAATTAAGTGCTTATTAAAATCTTTCAAGTAGGATATAACTGAGTCGGGATGAGCGCACTGGATAATAAAACATTACTAAATGTGAGATTGGGGAAGGGGGCGAGGCTTCCAGAGCGTCAGTTAATAGTTTGAGAGAGTTCAAAACAGCTGTCAATCATTCCGGGTTCATACGTTGATCGGCTCGTGAGCCATTGTATCAGGGGTATCCCTGAGTGATAGACAGTGTGTACAGGATTTTTTTAATTGTGATGCAATTTGCAGAGTTCGGTGGGTTTTTTTTTTTGCGGAAAATTACATGAAGCGGCGAAATTGTGATTGCATGAAATAGTTTTGCGCGGTCTTTCGCGGTGATGTTTATAAATGGTGGCAAATGAGATCTTTTACTCATGTTCTTGTACTCGCGTTCGATACACGTGAATCGAAGAGGGCTTCAGCTGAACGCGCGTTGCCATGACGTCACGTGACGCGTCTCGGCCCAAATCGGCGGAAAATTTTGAAAAATTGCGAGCTCCTCTGAACACTGCGGAGTTTAATTTTGCGTTAATCCTGGAGGGACTGACTAGAGATACCCGGCATCGGCATCGGGCAAACGCCATCCAAAAAAAAAAAGTGGATGAGATACCAGAGAGAATGTAACGGATATCGGACGCTTTCACAAATTGCACGGATTGAAATTGGATTTGGAAAAGAAATCGATTTTTGGAACTGGAAATGTTTACATTTAGAGACTTGATTTTTTTTTAAACTGTAATTAGAATTTATATTATATTTATAACGCAAGTGTTTTTTGTCAAATGTCAAAGAATTTACCCATGAAGTGATCCAGGTAAAAAAAAATAATTAATTTATATATTAAATAAAATAAACTACACACACACACACACACACACACACATTATATATACATAATACACACAGTACTGTGCAAAAGTTTTAGGCACCCTATTTTTCTAGAACAAAGTTTGTTATAGATTTTTTATTTTATGACTTCTACATTATCAAGTCAGTACAAAAAAACATTTTAGATTCACAAACATTAGTTTTCTAGCACAAAATGAAATGTTACAGAAAAATGTTTGCATGTCATTAAAGAAAGCAGCATATTACATAAGAGACACTTTTCAGACAAAAAACACAATGAAGGCTGCTGGGTTTCGCTGCAAAAATAAGAAGCGAGTGCGAAAGTCAAAGTCTCCAGAAGAACTGTGGCTGGTTCTGCAAGATGCTCAATAAAACTTACCATCTCATTTCCTTATAAAACTGCACTAATTGTACCAGAGACTACTATTTTTATTTTTGTTTGTTTCATTTACTACTGTTTACTGCTCTTTATGGTATTTTTTTTTTTTAATGTAGAAACATTTAATTTCATTATTTTGAAGGCATCTTTGCTCTACAGCATTTATTTGCATGTGCCTCAGACTTTTACACAGTACTGTAATTACATCGGACGGTTATCGGTCGATGTTCGAGGTCTCGGTGCGGGAAAAGATAACGGTGCTGTGCCATTTCTAGTGATAACTCGTACCATCGTACAACGCTGTTCCAGTGCGTGAAGGTTGCCAGGTCTGCGGTACCTTCCAGTCAGTCTTAAACTATTTCCAATCAGAGCTCATCAACAAGACGCCATGCGGCTTAACGTGCAGGATGAAGTGCTCCTGTCCCAGAAGCGAGAAGAGATTAAAAACCATCATCGGGGAAAATCTGAGGGAAGAAATGCTCCATGCAGAACCATGACAAGTCTCCTAATGACACATCCGAAAGCAGAAATGGCACCGGAGAGATGGAAATGCGAAACATCTGCACAAACAATCCAGGCATTCAAAATGAAAGTCTCAACAGCCATATGAAAAGCTGGGGATTCTGTGTGTGTGTGTGTGTGTGTGTGTGTGTGTGTGTGTGTGTGTGTGTGTGTGTCTGTCTTTAGCTGGATTTGATGAATCAGTGGGCATTCAGAAGAAGCAAGAACTCATTTGAGATGCTCAATTGGAGTCATTTCGCTTCAAAAGCCCCAGTAATAACCTGCAAATTAAAGAGTGCGCGAGTGTGTGTGTGAGAGAGAGAGAGAGAGAGAGTGAGAGAGAATGAGAGAGAGAGAGAGAGAGAGAGAGAGAGGAGAGAGAATGAGAGAGAGAGAGAGAGAGAGAGAGAGAGGAGAGAGATAGATTTGGGACCTGCAAGGGTGCTCCATCATGATCTTGCATGTTCATAACCCGTATTTTTATTCCCATAGTTCTCTTTCAAACACAAGCTCAATGAACATACATCCCGTTGCATGTATCTGCACTTGGAAGAAAAAAAAAAAAGAAAAGAAAAGAAAAAAAAAAAAGAAAAGAAAAGAAAAAAAAAAAGGGAACGCTACGCATTTTTCATCATCCGTCTTTCAAAAATAATATTTACAGTTAAGTTAAATCTGGGTTATGAGAAAGGAGAAAGGAGATCGCACCGCAGTAACAGCGTCATTGCTGCAAACTGCACCCTTAAGAGCGAGGTCAGCTCAAGTTCGCCTCACACGCGGCGTGATTTAGGACCCGGCCGGGATCGCGTCCCGTAACGGCACACGGCGAGACGCGGCGCCAAGGTGCAAAAACCTCTGCCTGAAACGCGCTCCGGTTATGAACGTACGTCAGCATCGAGGACGTGTGAAGACCAGCAGATGGGTGTAGAATTCCACACAGGGTGGGTCTCGTGCACTACGGTACCCGACGGGGGGTGAGCGAGATGCGATAAAAACATGATCACAGTTCTCAAACACGTCTCTATGATACGTGACTGAAACTGCCAGCAAAACAGTATTGCTGCTTTTGTCAGGGGGGAAAAAAAAAAAAACTGGATGAACAGTAGTTTATTTAATGTGGTACTGTTTATATTTTATTAAATAAAAAAAAATAATAATTTGATTATATGAACATGATCATTTTTTGCCTGTTTATAGCTGTGTGTGAAAGTTGTGGAACGTCCGCGAAACAAGAAACGTAAAGTCCTCCGCACTCACGAAGCTTTACCTACAAAGCACTGAAACTGGAGACTCCTTCCAAAAAAAAAAAAAAAAAACACCCACGTTAAAAAGTCACCAAGTGTTTGTCGTTACTATGGAAACGAGAACGTATTAGAACGAGCGCATCAATGCAAGCCTGTGACTTGCGCTACTTTTGAGCTGCTGTATAAAGCAGACAGGATAAACTTCGTGCGCAGACGAGGATTTATTTGTGATCAGCACGATGTAGCTATGCAGGGTGACTCTTTGGCAACCCCTGGTGGAGGTGGTGGGTCGGCAGATTGAGTTTACAAGATAAAAATAAAATAAATTACAGCGATATTCTAAGGCGAACGTTGAAGTTTGTGCTGCGTAAACAAAGAGAATGAGGGACGGCATTGCACTCCATTGTGTGAGGGGTCACAGGAAATGACATTGAGCTTAATCTCGATGCCTCACCCTCGGTTCCTTTCTGCCGTGACAGCATTTAATTGAAGAAGAGACTTATCAGATTAAGCATCTCGTACACGCACGCACGCACTCACACAAAAAAAAATATATATCCCTCGCCCGTGCACGTGTGCAGAGATGGTGGCGAGGGATTCGGAGCCGGGGCACGGTGGCAAGACGAGTTATTTTAGAGAAATTGACATGACGCAGTGCAGCGAGGGAGAGAGGAAATCTAATTAGCCATTACGGACGAGGAGGGGGAGCGAGGATCAGAGCGGCACACAGATGGCACGGAGGAACCGAGAGACAAAGGGAGCGGTGGACTGAAGGGAAGAGGATACGCGGCTCACGTCTCCTCCTTTCACGGCGGCGGAAGGAAAGAAAACATTTAGTCTGGAAGAGGGAGCGAGATTCCTGATTTTTCCCGTCCTGCTGGGGCTCCTGATGGGATTTCCGGCACACAGGAAACCGCAGCGAGCCGAAGAGACGGCCTTCATCTCGGGAAAAGGAGCCAAAACGACAACGGCGGGAATTATTTTAAATATTCACCACCTGGGGGGTTAAGAGACGTGGGCTCGTACAAATCTGAGACTGAAACAGAATTCGGACGAGTCTGTCCTTTTGTAAAGCTCGAGAAGAAGAGATGGAAAGAAGTAAAAGATGAAGAAAGACACGATGAAAAAAATTAAGGAAAAGAACAAGGAAAAGCTGAAGAAAAAGATCAACAAGGAACAGAAGATATATAAAAAAAAGGGAAAATATGGAGAAAAAACAAGAATGAAGTAGAAAAAGAAAAAGAAACAGAAGGAAAAGAAACGGGAAGAAGAAAAGTAAAAACCAAAGTTGAATACCAAGAAAAAGAAAGATGAAGAAAAAGAAGAAACAAGCATGAAGAAGACAAAGAAAAGGGAAAAAGAAAGTAGAGAATGATCATGAAAAGGAAAGAAAACAAAATTACATTAAAAAAAGATTATTTTTTTTTAAAAAAAAGAAAAAGCTGAAAACTAAGAAAAAGATCAACAAGAAACAGAAGATGATCTAAAAAGAAAAAGAAATGAAGATGGAAAAAAAACAAAAATAAAGAAGAAAAAAGATTTTTTTTAAAAAGAAGAAAACTAAGAAAAAGGAGGAAAAAGTTGAATGAAGACGAAGAAAACAGAAAAAGTAGAAACTATGAAGTTGAACACAATGAAGGTGAAGAAGAAAAAGAAACAAGAATAGTAAAAAAAAATAAAAGATGAAGAAACAGAAATGTTCAAGAGAAAGATGAAGGAGAGGGAAAATTTAAAAAAGAGAAAGATGAAAACAATGAAGAAAAATTCAAATAAGACTGAAGGAAAGGGAAAAAGCAAAGATAAACGAGAAGAAACAGAAGATGAATAAAATGAAGATGAAGATAAAGTAGAATAAAAAAAGAAAAAGACAAAAATCAGTTGAAGAAAAAGAAAATGTAAAAAAAAAGTAAATGATGGAAAAGAAGAAGATGGAGATGAAATAAAGATGAAGAAAGGAAGATCTTCTCTGTGCTCTGATCAGCTGCTCTGTTTGTTTATTAACTTTAGTCGAATGAAAGAGAGAAAAAAAAACCTGAAGGTCAACTGGGAATTTCATTACACTGAAACTGTGTGTGTGAGTGAGTGAGTGAGTGAGTGTGTGAGAGAGAGAGAGAGAGAGAGAGTGAGTGAGAGTGTGTGAGAGAGAGAGTGAGAGTGAGAGAGAAATTCCAGGCCGGAATTATTTTCCACACCCTCTCACACACACACACACGCTCAGAAAGCTAGTGTGCATGGACGGTGGAGCTATACATGATACCTCTGACCTTTAGGAACAAGGCCAGCTTTAGCCAAGTATCTATAAAAGTGTGTGTGTGTGTGTGTGTGTGTCTCGAGTTTAGGGGGCTGCATGTGGTAACCTTCGTCATGGCTGAAGGACAAAAAACAGGCGCACATGTCCAAAGGGTCGGGCTGTGTATGTGTGTGTGGGTGTGTGTGTGTGTGTGAGAGAGAGAGAGAGAGAGAGAGAGATCAGAGCCGTCAGGAAGAAAATGCATTTCACGCTTAGCTGACCCCTCACCCCTCCCTTCTCTCGGTCTTGCTCTCTCACCCGCTCTCCCCCCCCATTTCACTCTCACCCTCTCTCTTGCACCTCTGACTCACTCTCTAACTCACTCTCTAACTCACTCTCTAACTCACTCTCTAACTCACTCTCTCTCTCACTCTCTCTCTCTCCCTCTCCCTCTCCCTCTCCCTCTCTCTGCACATAGACCCACTGAAATAGTGACCACTCAGGTCCGTCCTTATTCATTTGTTTATTTTCTTTCCAAACGTTCGGCCTGAAAACGAAGCCTTTCAAAAACACCGTAGCGACGCCGAGGTCACGTGTTGCATGTGTTGCGCGTTGTGTGCTAGGACTCTCTTCATCACAGCTGATGACCAGAGTGCTACTTTGTGGTCTGTTGATTCTTATTTGATTTTGGACAAGACGGTTCATGACACCAATCACGACGACGGCGGAAAGTTTGAACAGAGCTCGTGTTGAACATCGCGAGACGGTGATGATGTTTCGGCTCGGACGTGCCGTCTACTGCATTTAATTCTGCAGATGCACACAAAATACGCAGCCATTGAGAGTGTGTGAACGATGCGTGAAGTATAAACCAGTGTAAGCCCCCCTGCTTCGTGTCGAGCCGTGTCAAACCACCCCGGCGTGGGTTATTTCCATAGAAACCTTGTGTGGACTTCTGGCCAGGAATTCAGCACTAAAATAGTTAAATTTCCCCGGCCATCTACCTCCGCTAAACAAACTAGCGTTGCGTCTCAAATCACATCATTATGTACTATAATAGACTGCTATTGAGTACTAACACTAACCGGTTTTCCTATTACAATTAGTGTTTACATTTAGAAACGTCTCGTCACCTCGAAACCGTTTTCGATTTGAGGCGCAGTTCATGACGCCAATCACTACGACGGCGGAAAGCTTGAACAGAGCTCGTCGGCGTGTTTAACGTGTTTTGGCTCTGACGCGCCATCTAGTGGCAGCTGCATTTAATTCTCCAGACGTACACGAGGTACGTAGCGTATACGTGCGCGAACAACGGGCCGTGTCAAACCACCCCGAGGCGTGGGTTATTTCCCTCGAACACCACGACACTTCCCACTAGACGGGTGAGGCACTTGTGTTACTAACACAATAAAACCTTCAAATGTTACAGTAGTCCTAAAATATACATATATACAAAGTGGTCAAGACATTGGGGACACAGAAAATGCATAATGTCCAAAATGTTTCGGCACCCCTGCCTTAACGCTATTCTCAAGGCATTTGACGTAACAGTTTAGGACGTACCATCACTTTACTGGGGCTTTTTTTGGTGGTGGTGTTTTTTTTTGGTTTTTTAATGCGAGCGTAAAAACCGCATTTCTAAAAATATCCATACACGTGAGGACAGGGCCTCAGACGCACAGCCACTTCCTCAAACACAAACACACAAACTAAAAACCCAGTGTTTTCCCCTCAGCTTTGAACCCAACGTCGCCTTGACGATTCCAGCTTCGGGGGGGTTTGGGGTGGTGTGGAAGCACACTCCCAAAAACTCCACCCTGCTCTCCACTCCATGACCATCTCTCTCTCTCTCTCTGAGACTATTATATTTCCAGACAGAGTAATTTTGGCAGGGCACTTTTCAGCAACTCGACTACTGGCGCGCACACACGCGCACACACACACACACACACACACACACACACACACACACACACACACACACACACACACACACACTAAACTGTTGCTCTGAGAGAAGCAGCTGTCGTGTGGCTGGCTTACCACACAGAGTTATTTACTTTTACACACGCTGACTGTTTAAATGCTCCTCTGTAGTTAAGGGCAGTAAAATAACACTGGAGAACTGCATGTCATGTGTGTGTGTGTGTGCGTATGAGGTGTGTGTGTGTGTGAGGGCTCACTCACATCAGGGTATTCTTTGACAGGGACGAAGAGTTTCTCCTGCAGATGGACGATGGGACCGTGAGCCTCGGGAAGCTCCAGAGGGAGTTTGTCTACCAAACCGCTCACCGTGTCGTTGTACATGTCCTTCCGCACTCTGTTTATCTCTGCAGACACACAAGCAAACAAAACGCACAGGTTAATACACTCTCACACACACAACAGAGAAAAAAAAAAAAAAGAAGAAAAAAAAGTACTATTGCGTACACACGGAAACACGAGCACACCCCGATCCATCTGTGAGATATAAACACAGATCTGACTGTGCGACCCCTCCTACACACTCGCAACCTGAAAATACAGCTCCTTCTGTTTCTTCTCATGCAGACACTGACCAAATATTCCCAAGGCACCACACACACACACACACAGCTGCAGAACATTTTTGCACAAAGCCTCATTCATAATGTTCGCCAGCCAAATGATCTCACACTGCTGGGGCCAAACGATTTAGCATTGGAGGTCCATCTCTCTCACTTTCTCGCTCTCAAACACACACACACACAAACCTTGGGATGTGCGCTCATTCTTCATGACTTCACTCCCGCAAACAATACAGTTACAAACTTCACAGTCCAAACCAGATAAACACTGAAAAGGCTTTTGGCTCTCAGTGCTCGCAGAAGTGAATTGCTCGGATGTGTGACCGTTTGCTTCACTGCTCCACGCCCACAAATTAATGTGTATGCTCGCAATACTCGGCGCCTTGCGCTCATTTTTAAATGACCACGCTGACTGACACGGCTCAAGTCGCAACCACGTACCCTGGGATTACATCACGTAGTATCGGATGTTTTTTTTTCTTGTTTTGTTTTGTTTTTAAACAGAAAGAGAGTAAATGAGCACAGTACTGGAGTGATACCCAATACAGTCTTAGCATCAGTAATTTCACAAAGAACGCGCACATTTTCGCGTTCACCGTACTTCACGTTCCACAATTTCCACGCCGGTATCTTAGCATCATGTCTACGGCTAAGGAATGAAGCGCCCGATGACGCAAAACTACGAGAACCTGTTCTTTCACTTCGATTTCTACAATTAAAAGTATTAAAAGTTTTAACATCTCCTCGTGCTGGTTAAAAGAAGAGCAAAAATAAAATCGAATAAACGAAAACAAAGACGTCATTAAAAGAAAAAGTACAAATAAAATTAAAACTAAAACAAGCAAACAAAAACTTCAATAAAGGAAAAACTAAAAGGAAACAAAAACTAAAAGCAAACAACTAGAACAAACTAAAAGGAAAAACAAAAACTAGAATGAAAAACTAAAACACAAAACAATGTACTATTTTCTTTAAAACCAAAATTAAAGTAAAACTTGAACTAAAACTAGAACAAACTAAAACAAAATTAAATATAAACAAAATTAAACAAAAACAAAACTGCATGGATCCCTCGGTGCATGTTTACTTTACAAACAACCTAAAAAAAAAAAAAAAAAACACGAGGCACATTATTTAAACACTGTACGGTAATTTTGCTGATTTATTTGTTTGCATCTCCTCACTCTGGTGTTTTGGGGGCATGCTGTAGGAAAAGCATGGGACGAAAATGACACTAATAATCATGACACTAGCTCTACTCACAGTGTCAGTGTCTCCTGTTAAATTATTTACGCTAAAGAACTTCCAGTTAGCACTTTATCTGCTAAAGATGAGAAAGTTTTCAGTGCCTTATATTACCGAACCGTTCCCTTGGAAGAGGAGAAAGTGTGTGCAGAAAGGTGTTTGTCCCCAGAAAGATCTGAAATCATGTCTCATACATTACACTCAGGGAAACCGCAAAACCTTCCCACTAACCACACAAACACACACCCACACACAAACACACACACACACACACACACAAAAGTAAACAGTGTTACACAAAGTCTGGTAGAAAAGACAAAGGAAACACCTGAATACAAATCACACACCAAAACCCAAACAAACATGAGAAGCTGAAAATACACAGCGGTATTCTAAACAGGGCTTTGATTTGCTGCGCCACATCTGGGCAACATCTGTGTGGCAAACCAGTAGGACGTGAAAGAAAAAGAAAAAGAAAAAGAAAAAGAAAAAAAAAAAAAAAAAACACACAAAGAAGGAGTTTGAATCCTCGAGTCTCTCAGTACGAATCCTCGACTCTGAGAAAGTTCACCTTTTCATTCCCGCTGATGGATGTGAATCTGTCACACGGGGAGGTAAAGCAATTTTTCGTAGCTGGGAGAAGTTAAACCAATTTTCAAAAACGGCTACGAATCCCTGCAAAACAGTGTTCAGAAAGAGTCAATTCACATCTGACTCTGAGGACAGCGATGAAACACTTTTCATTAGCATGATGTACGACTGCCTGAACCAGAGGGTCTCCGACTGCTTAGAGTCAGATGAATAACTGCATAAATTTAAATGAAAACAAAAATCAAACAGATTAACAAATAAAAAAAACCTAAAACAACTTGCACAAAAAAAAACAAAAAAACAATAAGAAACAAAGCAAACTAAAAAAACTTTAAAAACTGAAAATAAAAACAAACTAACAAAAATAAAATAAAAACAAAACAAAACAAAATGAAACAAATTAAACTAACCAAAAAAACCCTACATTTAACAAAAACAAATGAATAAAACAAACCAAAAAATAAAATAAAAATAAAACCAACCAACTAAAAGTAAACTAAAACCAAATGTTTAATACAAAATGAAGCAAAATAAAACAAAAACTAAACAGACCCTCAGTACAAACCACTAAAACATCTGGCACATTATTTAAAGCCCACAGATCGGCTGTGGCTCACAGAACCACGTGGCTTTGAGAACCGCGGGTCTGAACCGCTGTAGCTCACCCCGGACTCCACGACATTCGAGATTATCTGCGTTATGGACAACAAAAACGAAGCTTCCGCAGCGGCGCTGTGAGGAAAAACGCAGTGGAAACACTGAAATACTGCAGACGAGAAAGAAAACCGAGCCTCGCTGTAGACGCCTCACTGCGGTCTGCATTTTCATTCCACACACAGTCCTTCACTCTCACCTCTACAGACTGCACCGTGTGTGTGTGTGTGTTAAGGTAATAAAGATATTTTCTTGTCCATTACCATGATTTTTGGCGTTGGCACTACCGTCCTGTGAATTTTGTGTAATCTTACGCCGTCCTCATACTGGTGGCTTTAAGGCGAGCGTCTAAGACTTAAAACTTTTTATAGGTGTCAGGACTTTCATTAACCGCAGTGGCACTAAATCAGAGCAGCCTCACGTTATACGGCCGCTGATCTCAACTCACGACCAAAGAATTCTTTTACGACGTGCGATTTTTTTCCCCCTCCCTCATACAGTGTAAACCTGGCTTAGGCCTAACTTTGCGTTTGACGGTGGACCAGACGATAAGAAAACAGTTAGGGTGTGGTCTGGTGTGATCGCTACTTCTTAATACGACAGCAGGATACTGATATCACGATTGATATCTTTATATTGAATGGAAGTAGTTGATGCTAAAACCTTGTACTTGATATTTCCATCCATCCATCCTACACAGGGGTCATGGGGGAGCCTGACCACCCAGGGGTCTCGAGGGGGGACACCCTGGGAACAGCAGGCAATATTTACACACCCATTTACACAGTATGGACAATTTGGAAACGCCAAATCAGCCCACAACACGTCTTTAGGGCTGGGGGAGGAAACCGGAGTAAATGGTAAATGGTCTGCACTTATATAGCGCCTTTTAACCTTTGCGGTTCACAAAGCGCTTTACACTGTGTCTCATTCACCCATTCACGCACACACTCACGCACCAATGACAGCAGAGCTACCATGCAAGGCACCTGCCTGCCATCGGGAGCAACTTGGGGTTCAGTGTCTTGCCCAAGGACACTTCGGCACATGGAGTCATGTGGGCCTGGAATCGAACCGCCAACCCTACGATTAGTGGACAACCCGCTCCACCACCTGAGCCACAGCCGCCTCCGGAGTACCCGGAGGAAACCCCCGAATCACTGTGAGAGCGTGCAAACTCCATGCACAACACAGGGTGGAGGCGGGAACCAAACCCCCAACCCCAGAGATGCGACTAAGCCACAGCGCCCCCTGTCCGCGATCTTTAAAACCGTACAATTCAAATCCGTGTTAAATATTTGCATTTCTCACAAATAATTTCGTCTTTTATTAACAACAAAACAACAGATTATCATCATCAATTATCAACAGTTTTTAATGCAACACTATTTCTGAGAGCTTATTAGCAACCCTATATATCGTGTATCGGAGAAATGGCTTCAAGAATCGTGAGGTCATATTTTGTCACGTCGCTCACTTCAACTTGTAATAATACGCAGCCCCTCCGTTTTTTTTTTTGTTTGTTTGTTTTTTTTAACTGACCGACGGTGGAGTCCTGCCGTCCTGTTTTCAGTTGGCTTCCAAGATGGAGGCTTGAGAGAATTCGGCGCTCGAGGTGAAAATGATTGCTGCTAGACGCGAATGCGCCTCTTTCACGTTACGGCCTTTCTCCTTTGAAGTTAAAAAGAAAGAAAAATAATAATAATGAAGGAGAAAAAAGCGTGGATAAGTTGTAAATGCTACAAACCGTAACTGTTCTCACCTCTGGATAAGAGACCGTCATATATGAACGCTCATACACAAATATGAAAGACAGGTAAGCCCGATGTCACGCGCTCCTTCACCTCAGATACACTCAAACCAACGCTGCGACTCCTCTTCCAGAAACGGAGGAAACTAATAACGGTGATCGTTACATAACGCACAAAATGACTCTTGGAAAAAAGTCTGCTATCCATATAACTGGCTCTATCTTCCGTCGGCACGCCACATCAGCACACTGGAGCTGTATCAGTAACAGCCGTTATTATTATAAACCTCTCAGTGAACACAGTGAAGATGTACGGCGTTTGATACGGAAACAGGAAGCTGTAATGTAGCGACATCGCTCATCTGTTTTCAACGGTGGGAATTGACGACTTAAGGGTTCAGCGGGGAGACTACATTTTGTGGCACGTGCACAACGTTTACAACTGCCACATATGTCACACAAGTTGTTCGGTTCTTCAGCTCAGGATGGTTTCACACTACACTGTATCCTCACTCAAACCCACCAGGTAGCTCTCCTTGCTTTGGGGCGGAGTTAGACGCGTGATGGCGCCGATGATCAGGAAACCCTGGAAGAAGACTGCGGGCTCGAATCCTGACGATGCCACGGCTATCTGTTGCCAGGAGACGAGAGAGAGCGAAACTCGACCTGGCATTACTACCATCTCGTGTCAAATCACGGCGACAGCAGAAAATCACGCGTGTATGAGGAAGAGGACAGACTGCGGGACTTTCCTCGGAGTGGGTTGCGCTGCCCTGTGAGGAGTTGAAACCATCTCGGCCTATTAGAATACGCCTCAGAGATACTGGACTTTGGCATAAGGGGCAGAAAGGAGGACAACAGGAATGATTTCATAAAGTTTGTGTACTACACACTGATCCCAATCGGTTTACCATTTTTTTTTTTTTTTTGAAGACATAAGGGTTTATAATGGGTTTGAGTTAAAACTGTTTATAAAAGGTCCTGAGGCTTGGATTAAACCCATTCAATTCATTCAATTAACTCAGCTAGAAATATAATAATAGCTATGATGGGTTGTGATTTCCACAACTTCAACTTAAATTTATTTATTTTTTTTTATTACAGACTCCCTCCCAGACACCGGGGAGTCTCTGGACCCCGCTTTTAGAAGTGCTGCTCTACACGTCCGTGGCTGTTAGAAAACGTTAGTGTTGTAGTTAGGGTTGTCAAAAGTACCGGTACTAAGTCGGTACTAAAAAAAAAAAAAAAAAAGTTGACGGTACCAGATTTTCACAAGTACCAGTACTACTAACTGACACGCCGTGTGACAGGTAGTCAGTCGGGAACTTTTCATACGTGCACCGTGCAACTATGGTAGCGGTTGCATTATGGATGTTGCAGCGTAGTTTCATTCAAGTGTAGGACTGCAAAGAACATCCTCGTTTTTGTTTACTTAATGCTTAGCGTATGCGTGTGTAACGCCAATACGGTCATGTGTCCTTATGAACCATTTAATCCGCAGCTTGCGGGTGGACCTCCGCGTCGTTAAGTGTAAAACTATGCTGTACACAGCTGCTGTGTTTATGTAGGTGCTCATGTGATATATCTTCGGAAAGCTAAGATTCTTGTGCTTCGAGTGATATAAACCAACACTTACAGAACTGAGGCAACTCACCTATGAAGCCTCATATTAGTCCACTGATCCATAACATCCCGACAAGAACAGTCTTGTTACGCTGGCAAAGGTCCAGACGATCCAATTAAGTAAAAAATATTTAGTCCAAAACACATTATTACATCAATAAATACCCACAGACCATTGCTGAGTCACTTCAGATTATAGGCAGATGTGCCTAATCTTTCACATCTTCTCTGTTATAACTCCGGTTCACTTTCAGCACTTCAATTTAAAAGTCCGTGCGTAAAGATGCCTAACGAGTGGCAAGTGTTTCATTTCAGAAACTTTTTTTTTTTTTTTTTTTTTTTTTTTTACATAGTTTGTCATTTTTTGAGTTATTATTTACTTGAAGGGGAAAAAAAAAACCTATGGCCAAAAGCATTGTTCAGAAATACTTGAAATACACATATACATTTGTCTTAATTTATTTTAACGTATAACTTTATAAATAAGAAGTGTGTGTTGTTCAATTACGGAATATTTTTTGTGTTTTGCATGCTTGTAATTTTTTTTGTTTATTTATTTTTATACCTTTAATTACTTGTGGGGGAAAAAAAACTTTGAAATACTTGAAGTATACAGAATGGCTTTTTTTTTTTTTTTTTTTTTTTAAATATATCTCATATTGATATTTAACTTTATTAATAAAATAGTGTGTTGTTCAGTTAGCATGTTTTCGTGTTTTGCTTTGGTGCCGAAATTGGTACCGAGTACCGTGGAATTTTGGTACCGTGACAACTCTAGTTGCAGTGCTAAAACTGTCCTGCCGACGACAGTGATTCCTGATGTGGGTTCAGTGTGCTTTAAATACACAGCGCACACACACACACACACACAAACACCGCCATGTGTATTTCAGACCGGTTACGTGTATCTCCGCTCTCATAACAGCGACGACATTTCATGCAAAGCATCTATTAAACGTCTAAAAGATGGTAGGAGCTAAAACCGTGTCTTTATCGCGTCATACAATATGAGACGATCATTTTCGATTATGCAAATGAAGAACAAGTTCCAGCGTTTCTTCTTGCACATTTACAGCTGGGGGGGGGGGGGTGTCCTTATTTGCATATTCATGTATATGTCAGCAAACGTGCTTTATTTTTATTTTTTTGTTGTCGTAATCCATGTCTGATATTCAAAGTGGTGCTGTTGTTTATCATCAGCATTCTCTGACCACACCAATAGATAACACCATATCATATATCAAGTGCTCAAATATACTGTGTGTGTGTGTGTGTGTGTGTGTGTGTGTGTGTGTGTGTGTGTGTGAGAGAGAGTGAGTGAGTGAGTGAGTGAGTGAGTGAGAGAGAGAGAAAGCAGCACTGATGGACTGTCCGATTACTTGTTGCTGAGAGTGACTGTAGATCAGATTCTCGCCCCCGCACGCTCGCTCACGGACAAAAAACTACTTCACACCACCCGAGTTAGCGAGCGATCCTGACAGCGTGCACCTGTGAGACGCTGAAGGAGGAGAGAAAAGCGCTCGCACACGATACACTAGTGTTGCTGATGTAGCCTACAGTGTGTATTGTGTTGTTTGGTATAAGCTTTCCGTTCCATGTGAAACTGTGTAACTGGTAGTCATCCCTCAGCCAAAATCTTCATTTATAAACCCAACACCTGTGACGGCTCTACTGACGGGGGGGGGGGGGGGGGCGGGCTTGATGATCTGGCAGGAGAAGACGATCAATCAGGCTGGATTGATGTGCAAATTATAGAACAATGTTCTATAATTTTCAGTGTTGTTAGTGACGCAGCGTATGATGTATGATTGCGCTGTTTAATGTTTTCAAAATACAGATTTAAACACGTTCCCGTCTTTTTGGTTTTTTTTTAAGTCGGTGTTTCTCGTTCCTTTTGTGTCTGGCTGTGAATCCGCTATGAAATTGTACACAATCCTCCCTCTGGATTCACAAATTACAATACAACATCTGTTACAACCCACAATACAACCAGATACATCCACGACGTCGGGTACAACCTCCGTAACATCCACGACGTCGGGTACAACCTCCGTAACATCCACGACGTCGGGTACAACCTCCGTAACATCCACAACCCGATACAACCTCCGTAACATCCACAACCCGATACAACCTCCGTAACATCCACAACCCGATACAACCTCCGTAACATCCACAACCCGATACAACCTCCGTAACATCCACGACGTCGGATACAACCTCGATAACGTCCTCCATCCTCTGATATAACCTCCGATACATCCACAGCATCCAATACATCCACAACGTCTTATACAACCACCACCCTCTGATACAATCACCATCCTCTCATACAACCTCTGATACATCCACAACATCTTACACAACCACTATCCTCCGATACATCCGCAACCTCCGATACATCCGCAACCTCCGATACATCCGCAACCTCCGATACATCCGCAACCTCCGATACATCCGCAACCTCCGATACATCCGCAACCTCCGATACATCCGCAACCTCCGATACATCCGCAACCTCTGAACTCTGATGCAACGTCAATTACATCCACAACATTTGTTACAAATTACACCTTCGTTACATGCTTAACCTCCATTACAACCTCCGTTGGTAGTTTTCATTACTAGCTCAGCTCCCTCCTAGCAAGTTCCTAATTTTATCATATGCAACATTAATCAAATCAAATGCACAGAACACCACAACATTGCTGACCAGAACTAAACCAAAACAACTACCTTTCTTTGGCTAAGGAGCTGCACACTGCCTTGATAGTTAGATGTATTCCCCCTCACAGCCACTCACAACATGACAAACACTGACAGTGTAAAAGATGTCACTTTATGTTCTCATGAAAAAATCGTTCCATGAAAATCTCTCTCTAAGGAATTTGATCTTTTGTATTTATAAACAGTGACTTTAATACAGTGATATTTTTACTCCCCAAAATGGACGACTTTGGCTCTACTACAAGTAAAGACTAAATGTAGCTGCCCGTACCTTTAGCCGCTTAGCTAGCAGGTATGATTAGCTGGCAAGCCAACACTCTTATACGCCTTTGGGCGATTAGTGAGGATTAACAGGATAGCACCTGACAGCTAAGCAGGATCGATCCAGGAGCCGATTAAACGCAGACCAAAACAACACCGAACACACACACACACACACACACACACGGGGCATTAAAAAATAATAATAATAAGTGTGTGTGGACCCAGTGTCCAAGTCAAGAGACATCAACTGCAAAAAGTTAAAGTAGTGAGAGAGAGAAGGGGAGGCAGGGAATGACACGAGAGCGCGGGGGGGGGGGGTGCTTTTCCACCTTGAAGCAGATGAAGCAGGATGATTCCAGATAAACGGCACTGCGCTCTCCAGCCTCACACACAAACACAGTTTAGAAAGAAACACTTTCTTAAAGCAATTGGGGGGGGAGGGGGAGATGCAGCGTTTCCTTGCACTTATCGAGTCGCCGCAGCCGCAGCCCATTTTTTTCGTCCTTCAGTCTCTCTCACTTCTCCAAAAGTTCAGCAGTGAAGCATGCAAGTTCTCTGCAAGTCCTGTTCTGGACACAAAGCTGCAGCGTTCAGCAGCAGGAGACGAGAAATACTTCAGAGAAGAAAAAGGGAAAAAAATAATAATTTCCTGACACTGTAATACCAGGAAAGGCTAAACGGTTTGTGGGAAATCACTCTCCCGTAGGCTTTACATCACACTCCCACCTCCGAAAAGAGAGAGAGAGAGAGAGAGAGAGAGAGAGAGAAGCGTGAGACAGTACGACACAGCCAGGGACAAAAAGAGTGTGAAAAGAAAGAAAGAAAAAAGGAAAAAAAAAAAGAAGGATTTGAGATGATGAGACAGAAATAAAAAGGAGAGGGAGAGAGACCAAGAGACAGATGGCACGAGACACACAGACAGAAAGAAGATGAAGAGAAAGAAACAGGGAGAAACAGAGGAAAAAACAGAGAAAGAGAAAAAGAGAGACAAATCAAATGAAAAAGAGAAAGAGAGCTAGACAGACAGAGACAGAGAGAGAGAGAGAGAGAGAGAGAGACACTGGACAAGAGAAGGAAAGAGGGAGAACGAAGACAAAGACAGAGAGAAAAAAAAACAGAGAAAAAGAGACAAATAAAATGAAAGAGGAAGTGAGAGACAAAGACGGTAAGAGGAAGAGAGGGAGAGACAGACAGGGACAGAAACAGGAGAAAAAGAGAAAGAGCGAGAGGAAGAGAGATAATGGAATAAGAGACGGTCAGATTCTCAGAAAGACAAAGACAAAGCTAACAAGAGAAAGAACCGAGACAGAAACTGGGACTGATACAGAAATGAAAGAGAGAGACACACTGGCAGGGACTGAGACAGACAGAGAGGAAGAAAGAAGAAGAAAGAAAAAAAAAAAAAAAGAGACAGAAACCCAAGGTTTTTAAAACAAAAACAAAAAAAAAATGTTTTAAAAAGCAAAGCATTTCAGCCAATCAGATCGCACGGTCGAAACAAGCCGTTCTATAAATAAGGAATAACACAGTTGAGGACATGCTGTTACAGGACAATAATCACTGACTGGGTGGTGTGATGAAGCCAGACACACAGCTGAGCTTCTGTTACCACCCCGAAAGCTTTATTTCTCTTATACCACAGCGATTTGACTCCGATTCACTACTGAACTCCACGTCATATTTATAACCCTTTATAGTTACATTTAACGTGGTGCAACACCCACGAGACCAGTAATCGGAGGGAGAAAAAATAAATAAATAAATTTTAAAAATTAAAAAAAAACAAACAAAAAAACAACAAGAAACCGCAAAGCGTGATGTCCTGAACACCTTCCTGTAGCGGGAAGAAGACCGACACTGGAAACTCCTTCCAGAAATGCTAAATAAACGACAGTCCAGAGGAATGCTGAAGGTGGGGACACATTAGCGCGAGCTCGCCACATCATCACATAATGATAAACGATCCAAAATCCATCAGACACGTCGTCACTTAACGCACTCGGACTACAGCGAGCTGTGTGTGAGGCTCCGCGGTACCGCGGCGGGAGGCTGAAAATGGCCTGGTCGCCTCATTACACTCGGATATGGAACTGCTTTATGGAGTGGGGCAGCCGTGAGGAGACGAGGGGCGGCGAAGGCGGAGTGGGAGGCACCCGTTAGGAGAAAGGACGTGCAGCTTTCACGTCGACGTTCATTCGTAGTCAGCAAACAGAAAAAGAAAACAAACCATACATTCAGATTTATCTGATAAAGCGTCTCGACGCGGTGACTACAGAACACGCTTCTGAATCGGCCGAGACACAACCTGCCCGGTTTAGCGCGAACAGATCGCAAACGTCTTTTCACAATCAGAACTACAGCGAGAGAGGGGGAAAAAAAAACTAAAGACGCTAGCCAGAGTAAAGAAAACGTTCTTCACTTGCATCGCCAGGAGAGGACGGCACAGAGATATTAATTCAAGAGCTCTGGAAGGAGTCTCCAGTTTTTGCAATTTGAAACGGTCGGTAAACACGGGAAAGACGCCAAGCCCTTCCGTGTTGCCAGTCCGTCCCGGATTTCGGGATTTTTCGACCGCAGAGATGAACGCAGAATCGAGCAAACTTCGCGATATTCGGAGGGGCGTGCAATTTTTCAAAATTACCGCAGATTTTACGCGTCATGTGACATCAAAACACGCATTCGGTCAAAGCCCTCTTCGTTTCACGTGCGTCGAACACGGGTGCAGCTAACATCACTGCGAAAGGCCGTGCAAAACAATTTCATGCTATTGCAGTTTCGCCAATTCTAGTAGTTTTCCTCAAAAATAAATAAATAAATAATAATTTAAAAAAAAAAAAAAAGAATCACAAATTTGGATTAAAGACGCAGCAAAATCATGCATTTTTGGCCGCAACAATCAGAGAAGAACTCCGTGAAATGCTATGTTATGTAACCGATGTTACGATTTCCTGGTGACGTAAGCTGCGTTTTTTTGCTTTTTTTCTTCAAGAGAGAAGAAAAATAAGCGAGACCGGTGATGGAACGACTGTTTATAGCTATATTACATAACAACAGAAGCTAATCTGTCTGACGGAGGTTACGCAACATTAAACGGAGCTATAAAAGTCATCCTTTAATAAACGTACGCAGTTCTCCCCTCCACAGGAATGCGAACACGTGTTCGTCTCCTTTAACGTTAACGCGAAGACGACGTTTGTGTGAAGACGAAACCTCCTCGCGTACTCCGTGCGGTGTCGTGTACGAACGCTCCAATTACGGGCTTCGTCCGATCTGTACGTTAGCTACCGTTTCCAGGGTTAACGTCGTTCGAAGCGACATTTCTAGATTTCGGAAAAATTATCGGAAGTATAGTATAGTATGATAACTCGATACTAACGATATCTCAGAAAACTGTATGACGCTTTTTTTTTTTTAAATGTTATTAATAATTACAAATTAAATAGTACTGAATGGATGCGGTTGATTTGACGTAATAAAGAAAAATAAACAAACACGTGATCTTTGTCTTTGTAGGCATCAAAGACGAGTATCATCAAAGTCGGTTTAACATTTTTTGTTTATTTCAGTACTGTTTTGTGGACAGTTTGTTCAATTAAATACCGTGATCTGCATCGTGTATCGTAGAAACGTCAAGTATCGTGATATGATCGTTTTTGTCATATCGCCCCGCCCTAGTACACGCATTCAGCTCCACGATGTCGATGAACAGCAGTCTATTTCAGTCTATAAGACAAAGTTATGCCTCATAGGCTCGTCACTCCGCGTATGCTGACTCGTCCGAGCTGATGCACTTCGAAAACAGCCAAATGAATTCTGGGAATGCTGAGCATGCGGCATGATTACCACAGAAAGATACTCCCGAAAAACACACACACACACACACACACACACACACACACACACACACAGGGCCTACAGCAACAGGAAACGAGCGCAGGATGTTCAGCTGGATGATGGCAGAGAATGAGAGGAAGTCTCAGTGTTTCATGACTATTTGTGTATTCAAGTCTTTCAGGTCTTTCCGGTAAGCCTCGTAACAGCACACGGGTCACTCGCAGGTCCGACGGCTACAATGTTTTATTCTATTCATCACCAGCACTGGGAGAGAAAAGTAATGCGAGAGCAACGCAGCGGGTCACACTGGTACTAAAGGCTTTCCGCCCCACTGCTAACTCCAGGAAAAACAGCAGGCAGGAAGGAACCGGTTACTCAATGTGCAAAATGGAGATAACCAATCAGACTTCCTCCCGGTGTAGCCACGCCCATTCGAACGCCATCCGCAGGCCCCGGCGTTAATCGTGCTTTATTTACGGTGAAAATAAGCGAACAGGTGGTGAGCTGAGGCTGGCTGTGTTGAAATCTCAAAAGGGCTTTGTGTAAAATGACACGTCGTTTATGTGGGTAATTAAACATACAATTTACTATTATACAAATACTGAACTTCACACTGACATTAATTTCATTATGGAAAAGCACCGGGCTTGACAGACGTCCAACATTTTACAGACAAGTTTCTTCTACAATTTTTTGTCAAGACATTACAGGTAGAAATGACAATTTTCATCTTTTTTGTTTGTTTGACGGCTTCTCTCAGACTACAGGAATAATATCAGCACTTGACAGAAAAACATGACTGAAAAGGGGATAAATGTGATCGACGATTTTTGTTGCTGCTGCTTCGGGTATTTCAAAACACGCCGCTAATCTTTTCACACGCAACAGTCTCTACAGTTTACAGAGTGGTGCGAAAAACACAAAACATCCGGGGAGCGGCAGTCCTGCGTAGAAGTCGACCGACTGCTCGGTTTTGCCGGTTAACCGGTAACCGATTGCTGGAACTGTCCACACCGATAGTTTTCCCCGGTTGCGTCCGTTGCAGGAACAGCTGTCATTATACAGTACGAGAGCAGCCTCTAGAGGCGAAATAAAAACTACCACTGACAAATTTTGTTGTGTTATTTGAAGTGTTTTTTGAATCATTTTGGATGTCTCTATTTTTATTCATTATTTGGAGTGTTACTTTTTGGTTCAGTTTGGATGTATATCTTTTATTTACTTTAATATTTACGAATAGTTATATATATATATATATATATATATATATATATATATATATATATATATATATATATATATATATATATATATATATAAAAATTTTTTTTTTTTTCTTTTTTAAGTACTGTTTATTTTTGTAATAAACTTCAATATTTTACTCTGAGTGTTATGTTTTCATTCAGTTGATTAATCGGTTATCGGCAGGTGCTGCCCAGCTGAGTTATCGGCATCGATAAAATCCTAAAAACGGTCCACCTCATTGACAGGAAGTCTACGGTAACTCTGTGATAATCACTCTTTACAACCGTGGTGAGCAGAAAAGCATCTCAGAATGCACAACACGTCGAAGCTTTGTGTGTCATTACGACATACCGGTTAAGTTCCCTTCATAAAGCTTATAAACCACACTAAATAGAGAGCAGATGCATTTAAGCAGAGTATTTGAAACCGTTTTCCTCAAAAAATCTCTCGTCTATGTTCGCAACAATCAATCTCAGAGGAATTCCCCAAAACGTTGATTACTCAAAAGATTTTTTTGTTATTGTTTAATGATTGCTTAAGATTTTTTTTTTTAAACAACACTGTTACAAAATGTCCTTGATTAAACAACAAAGAAATGATTCTCCAACAAAATGTTCTGTAAACTTTTTTCGCAAACAATAGTTTCTTTATTCAGACGCCAAAAGACTTTATCTTATCAAGTATGCAAATGTATGCATGTTTTACTAAACCGGGGGCCATCAATTTTTAAAACAAAAAAAAAGTTCTAATATAAAACACTTGTGTGAGAATACCAGCAATAAACGGGTGAAGATTAACTGCTATATTTATTTGCTTTACAATAATTCGCCTGTAGTGTCTTGCCTTGATTTTATTTTTATTTTATTTCCTTAGCGTGAGAAAACGCCAGAAGGAGGACACCCCCATGTGTTTATTGTGCTGATAGTGTGCGATATGTGGCTGATTCCTAACATCAACCTGCACAATCGCTGACAATCTCACCTTACAAGTCTGGACAGGTTCTGGGAAAGAAGGAAGGAGAAAAAGAAGAAGAAGAAAAAAAAGTCCCACTCTACTATGAGATGGAAAACACCAACAACTCGACTCATCTCCTCCCTAAACAAGAAGGCTCATGTATTAAAAAAAAAAAAAAAAAAAAAAAAAAAAACCCTGTATGCATTGATAAGCACTGACTCATAGCAGCACAAATGCTGTCATCAGTTAAACTTCAGGAAAGGTAAACATCAATCTCCTCCTTGCTGTGTGATCGCTAGCTCGGGTCAGCGCTCGTGTGTCGGCTCAAACCCAAACACGCTGAGGTCATCTGCAAACAAACCACTGCTCTTTTATACCTTGCCGTCTTCTCATCCTTTGTTCTCGCTCTCGTGTGAAGTATGGTGTATGGAGGCACGACAATGAGATTCCTCGGGCTTTAATTAGCAGGAAATGAGGGCAGGCAGTGACGAGGACCATGTACACCAGTGAGAAAGTGAGAGACGGTATCAAGTGTGTGTGTGTGTGTGTGTGTGTGTGTGTGTGTGTTTCCTCATGGCGACTGCTAGTCGGGCAGTTACTCAGCTCGTAAAAGACACCTAAGGACAGAGGTGTCCGACTGCACGCTCCTGTCCATTAGAGCAGCAATCAGTCCTCAGGACTTTTGCGATCACAGAAACACAAAACTCCTCCTATTCGGAGGAGCTTGCAATTTTTCTAAACCGCTGCAGATTTTCCACGGATTTCGGCCGAGACGCATCATGTGACGTCATCACAACACGCGTTCAGCCAAATCCAACAAAGATCACTGTGAAAGACCGTGCAAAACTATTTACTGCAATTCAAGTAGCTTTCCTCCAAAACATAAAAAAAAGCCGCAGCAAAATCCTGTACGGCTGGTCAATGGGACAGACCTTTTATATAACAGAGCGTTTTCATATTAGAACTCTCTCCTTCGCTCACATCCCTATACCACGCATGTGTAAAAACGTATTACGCTTCGTCCTGCGCCATTTCCTCCAGGCGTTTATTTAAAAGCGAATCTGAAGGTTGCACACATATATATATATATGTATATGTATATATATACACATATACATATACATATACATATACATATACATATACATATATATACATATACATATACATATACATATATATATATATACATATACATATACATATACATATACATATATATACATATACATATACATATACATATACATATATATATATATACATATACATATACATATACATATACATATACATATATATATATATACATATACATATACATATATATATATATATATATATATATATATATATATATATGTATATGTATATATATATATATATATATATATATATATATATATATATATATATATATATATATATATATATATATATATATATATATATATATATATATATATATATATATATATATATATATATATATATATATATATATATATATACATACATATACATATATATATATATATATATATATATACATTTACATATATATATATATATATATATATATATCGTTAGATATATAGATATATATATATATATATATATATATATATATATATATATATATATATATATATATATATATATATATGTCATACGGGCGTAAATTCTGAAGGAGCTGCAGAGGCGAGCGTGAGCCGGCTGGGCCGCCTGTGTGATGTGGTCATTAGATGAAAGCGTGTGTGTGGGTTTGGTACACGGCTCGAGGGACGTGTCAGCAAGCGGATTTACGTTGTGTGAAACCAAACCACAAAACAGAACGCTGCTCGCTCCAGATGTGAGGCTCGCGTGTCTCAGGAGAAAGAAAAGGGGAAAAAAGCATCAGGTAAAACATTACTGCGCTAAACAGATATTGGTAAAACAAACTGTACTGTCTGACAATAAAGCAGAAACGGACAGCAACATGATGCTGTGCGAGCGAGAAGAGAGAGAGAGAGAGAGAGAGAGAGAGAGAGAGAGAGAGAGAGAGAGAGAGAGTGCACGGTGGTTAATACAAACAGACAGGACCTGTTACAGGCCTTTAACGTCAGAGCTGCTCTTCAAAGGAAGACGGAAGGGGAAAAGAGGGGGATGTAGATGTTCAGTGCACAAACCCAGAGAGGTGGGGAGAGAGGGAGAGAGAGCGAGGGAGGGGGTACAGATTAGTCGGTCCAAAGCTGTATTGGGACTGACAGGCAGTTTAACTTCCTCGTCAGGAACACTAAAAGCACTCCATATACACACACTGTGATTAAGAGAGAAAGTGAGAGGTGATGGGAGGGAAAAGATTCAGAGAGAGAGAGAGAGAGAGAGAGAGAGAGAGAGAGAGAGAGAGAGAGAGAGAGAGAGAGAGAGAGAGAGAGAGAGAGAGAGAGAGAGAGAGAGAGAGAGAGAGAGAGAGAGAGAGAGAGAGAGAGAGAGAGAGAGAGAGAGAGAGAGAGAGAGAAAATGAAGTGCCTTGCCTACTGACCGTAAAACATCTTGTCTTCAATTTATTTTAATAATACAACTCTCATTTGCGTTTTTAGTTTGTTTGCACTTAACTGTTCCATACATTACCCACGATGCCGTTCGACTACCTGCTCATAATAGTGCCAGTGGGAATCCATCTCTGTGACGCGTTCAAGTCGTGTCGGAAAGATCGTGTTTACGGGTCGAACACACATGAACGCCACCGTACAGTCGTATTTACGAGCGGGGAAACCCACTCTGAGCCCCGAGTTGGGGGCGTGTCTAAGAAAACATGGCGGAATCAATGGATGCAACGTCTGGAGTCGATGGTAAATTTGTTGAAATTGAATGTTTACTCGTCTCGGAAGCTGATTTCTGAGGAACATGACGGAGGAAGAGGGAGAGACAGAAAGAAGGAGAGATAAAAGTGAAATATAAACGACACTACATATGGGTATTTAGCAGTGACGTGTCTTTGCAATAAAACAAGCTAACTGCCTGCGCAAAATATGACGGCATTGTACAATCACGATATAAAAGTTTACATAAATTGACTGAAAACATTTCTATAAAAAAAAATAAATAAATAAATTTAAAAAAAAGCAAGACACACCTTGATGCACATTCTTTGTTCTTCATTTTCCAGAAGTAGAGTTAATTAAGAGAAGGCACGCCGCCATCTTGCTCCGACCGAAGTGACTTGAACGCACCTGGCGTCGTAATCGTGAGTTCATGACTCGTAAATACGAACTTCCCAGGAGGACTTGAGAGTCTGTCTAAACAGAGCGATGCAGCGGCGCTTTAGTGCTTTAGTCCGTCCAGCTCGGTTTGCTTCGACGGGTCGGCTTCTAAAGCGTCGAGGTTCATGTTGATACCTCAGACAACACAGTCGCGTTCGCCGCAGCTAGCCGGGTTTCTACTGCTGCGCTACGCTGAGGAACGTCTGCACGGCATCTCTGTGGGATTTCTCTTTAACGTGACGTCGCTGGAAAATGGCGGAGGAGGAAAGGAGAAATCTATAGAACAGTAATCCCTCATCACTCAGACGGCTTATCTTATCTGGTCTGGTAGTCTGGCTTTAATCTCAGTTTATGATGCTGCTACCTGTTTTATAACAGGCTGAATGTGTGTGTGTGTGTGTGTGTGTGTGTGTGTGTGTGTGTGTGCGCGCAGTGGAAAGGACTGACAGGCCTTCTTAGCACACGGTGAACACAATCACGTTCACTCAACTGTGTCCCACACAGCAGGACATAACTCCAGCCATTTGTGGTTCAGCGTGCCAGCAGTGTCACACAATGTGTGTGTGTGTGTGTGTGTGGAGGCTAAAACAAGAGCCTCCATTATGTGAAAACAGGCAGGAACTGACCCTTTCTCTCACTCGCTCCTGCCTGCAGGGTGACTTCATTCAGTAAACACACCATTTGTCTTTCCATTGTCTCTCTCCATCATGCCATCACCCTCCAAACCAGTGTGTGTGTGTGTGTGTGTGTGTGTGTGTGTGTGTGTGTGTGTGCACGCATGCACACACGCCTGTCTCTCTCTATCTCTCCATCAGCCCCTGTCTCTCTTTCCTCCATCAACCCACCCATCACCCTTCATCATGCACACACTCGGTCTGGCACACGTTCATCTCTGATTTTCACAACATTTCTAAACCCAAGCTCGCGTTCTTATCCCGCTGACTCGGACACGGGTTTGGGATTAAATTAGGGATTAGCGCTTTTACTCAGACCGGTTCAGTACGAGTGCGTGTTTTTTTTGGTACTCATCGATACTGGTACTGAACCGAGTAACCTACTTAATATTAATCGATCAGGGGAGCCATTTTATTCGTCTGTTTACGCTGAAACACTGGTGCGTGGTCACGCGTTTAGGACGATCGTGTATAACTGAAACGTTTTAAATTAAGGACTCGTATTGGTCCGGATACTCACGCCCGGGGCTTAGAACTCCAGGTTTGTTTTCGCAAACAGGTCTAAATTTCTAAAACACAAATAATAAGCGCTATGTTCCCCCATCTGTTGTTGTTTGGTCCCCCCCCCCCCCCGTAGTACCAACACTTTTTAGATGTGTGGCGCGTCATCGTGCAGGAATACCTAACAAACAACGAGCTGCGCTCGGATTTCTCCCCTCACCCACGTGCTCCCGGTGCAAGCTCTCGCACCACGATCACTTTATAGATCAACAACCAGAACTCTTTCCTTTCACGGAAGCAGAAACAGGAAGTATGGTTCAACTGGTCACCAATCACGTTACCGCACGAGACACGTGACGCACCGTGGCTCGGAACTCTGGGGCGCTTTTTTGTTTTGTTTTGGGTTTTTTTTTAAACAAGGATCAGGGATCGGTTCTCTGGACTAATACCACCAGAAAAGTGTACAAACGTCCAAAGTTAAAGATTCTTTTCGTGAATTCATTTCTAATGTAATTTCTTTCTTTTTTTTAATAAAATTTGGATATTACAGTGTATTCACTTACTGTTTGATAGTTTTGTTTTGTTTTTGTAAGTGGGGCATTGTGCAGATTTCTGGCTATTAAACAGCACTGAGCAAGACATGAACTTAAACGGCCACACACACACACACACACACACACACACACACTTAAGGTTGCTATTAGATCAGGAATGTTCTAGAGCGCGCCTTGTTCAACATTCCAGTGCCAAGTAGATATGCAAGTCGTAGAGGAGTGTGTACAAGTGTCAACACACACACACACACACACACACACCTCCCCCACTGTCAAATTAGTCTGAAACTCTTACACCACTACATTCCTGCATCCTGCTGATTTCTCCCAAACACACACTGAGAGTAAAGAACAGAGAGTAGTGAGAGGCTCCGTGGTTTCGCTGCGCGTTCGTTTTCGCTCTGCTTGTGTGTATTTCACGTTCAGTGTGGCTGCTCGTCCAGAATTAGTATGAGGGAATGTTAATGCCTGACTGAGCCCCGAGAAAACACAACATACGACATGCGAACGCCGCATCCACACGCCATGCAAGAACGCCCGTTTGTTAAATGAGCATAAAACTGTGATCGAGGTGAAACAACCGGAGTAAAGGAGGTGGTCAGATAAGGCTGTTTGTTTACGATTCCGGCTGTAAACGGCTGATTTATTGCGGCAGTAAACTCGTGGCCACGCTCGAATTTAAAGCTATAACTGTTCTGCAGATCAGAAAAGGTTAACGTGGGGTTTTATATTTGACACGTTGTTTACTTAACCGACAACACAGACGAGTTATAATGTAAGACAGCACTGGTCTGTATTCCTGGTTAGAACGTAATAAAACAGTGAGGCTGTTCTGAGTTAACACTGCACTGCATAACACTGCACCGCATAACACCGCGCGCAAAACTGTTCAAGCCCAATGCAGCCTTCGAGTCGAAAATTCGTATGTATGAGTTCAGTGATGGTGAACACAACGTGGTGCGTGATCGAGCGGCTCTAATCAGTGATAAGAAGCTTGTTTTGCCTTACTGAAAGAAAATAAAGAACTACAGGCTCGTAGAAAAGATACAACTTAAAAAGATGGGGGACTAAACCTAAAAATAATAAACAAACAATCGTTATCGTACATCACAATAAACAAACACGGGCCTCGTTCTCGGTTCACAAGCCGAATTTAATCGGCTTTTAAAACGTTCCGTTTCTTGCAGCCCTTCTTCGAAAACACAGGGATCAGGGGGGGTTTGGTATGAACGATCAGAAAGAACTGCACTCTGATATTAGCACATAATGCCGTCTTCATACTGTTCCAGCAGCAGAATCAAACATGTCAACCGTCTGCACCGAATACGGGACGTCTCGGACCCGAGTGCTCCGACAAAGCTACTTGAATAAGGTACGCCTTTTCGGAGACTCAGAGGGCCAAGCGAAAATCTCAAAACACAACATGTGGAAAGAAAGACATGCTCTCTCTCTCGCGCTCGGCTGAGAAAGAGAAGAGAAAACGAGCCACGGCTGAGGGGCTGAGAGGGGCAACGAGATACGCGAGGCAGTTGTGGAATGTAGATGGGTGAGGCCTGCCCTCAGGTTCCTGTAGCGTGTGTGTAAGGGTGTGCCTTTATATCTTGTGAGAAACAGACGTCCCCACGAGGACAGGAATATCTCGCGGTTTTGATCTGGTCCCCAGTTTTTGTCGGGACCTCACAAAGAGGGGAAAAACGAAAAGAAGCAATAAAAGAACCGAAGTGTTTCCTTTTGTTCGACAGGTTAAGCTCAGGACTGAGGTGCAGCACAGCATTCGTTTGTTATGTTAATAATAACACCGGTGGAAGGTCCTCACAAGGATAGTAAAACAACCGTGTGTGTGTGTGTGTGTGTGTGTGTATCCATTGGTTTGTTTGTCAGATAAACATGCCCTGGAAAGCTTCACATGACCACGTTTAAATTAATAACAGAGCACAACTATCACACACACACACACACACACACACACACACTATGATTATTGTGTTTGTAATCCTCAGAGTAAGGAGCTGCAGCTCTCTGTGAAACAATGTGACGCTCTTCCCATGGGCGTGACTTCCTTCTTGTGTGTGTGTGTGTGTGTGTGTGTGTGTGTGTGTCTCACTCATTGCAACATCCGGGCTTCGTGAAATGGCCAGTACAATGGCTTAATCTTGCACCTACATTTGAGATATTGACTGCACACACAAACAAATCCTCCAAGTTTATGCCAAGTTCTTAAATGAAATCCTCCCTGAATGAACAACCAATCAAAACACGGCGTCACTCAGCAAAGGAAGGCAGTCAGTGAGTGTGTGTGTGTGTGTGTGTGTGTGTGTGTGTGTGTGTGTGTGTGTGTGTGAGAGAGAGAGAGAGAGAGAGAGAGACAGTAAAACAGGCAGGCCAGAGGAAGATAAGAAGCCCCTGCATTTGTGGCATAATATCGGGACAGCTTTATCAGAGGCCCACACAAGGACCAACACACACACACACACACACACACACACACACACACACACACACACACACACACACACACACACACACACACATCCACACACATCTGATAGCACGTCCACACATCCAAAGCAGCGGTGCTGCAGAAGAGGGATGGAGAGAAAGCCGGGCTGTCTTGTCCATGTCCCCAGGCTAACCCTGTCAGCCGCATCCTGCCATCCAATTTATTATCATCCGTCCGAGAGACAGACTCCGGGGGGTTAGAGAGAGAGAGAGAGAGAGAGAAGGAGAGAGAGAGAGAACAATCTACACGTCCACTCTCCAGTGCTACGAGTTAATTAAATTCCACGGTGTAAAAGTGGCATCTAGGGAGGTTTTTAGGAAGGTGAGGGGGATTATAAAGCAGGCTGTGGCGTGCTAACTGAGCCCGAGGCGCCATCTCTAACCTCCACCGCACGGCACCCGCTCGCTCGCTTGCTCAGTCACTCACTCGGCTGTTCCACCCACACACACACGCACACCCAACCAGTACAGATGGACAAACATTCTTCAAATACCTTTTAATACACGTCAATAAACTGTGGGCTCACGGTTAAACACCAATCTGATTTTACTATAACAGAACCTCTGACAGTAGCTCCGGCTGTGAGGTCTGGATTTAACACACGGGCACGTTCTAATACAGTATCGTATCGCGCCCATTCCATATATGGAATATATACATTTATTCATCATTTTGGAGCGAGTCTCCAACGTCAGAGATAAAGCTACGCCTAATCCGGCCATCACGACGCGCATTCAGCCGAAGCCCTCTTCGATTCATGAGCGTCGAACACGAGCGCAGCTGAAAGATCTCGTTTACCAACAAACATCACTGTGAAAGACCTGCAGTCTCGGCAATTCCGCAAAAAAAAAGTTTTGCGGGTACATTGTCATCATTTTGTGTTTGGGTTCAATTTAAAATCTGCGATGCGAAAGTGAACCGAACTAAACGGCGAACGACGCGAAAGCATCGATGCTGCTCGGATTCAGACCCGACATATACGCACTACGGTGTTAAGAATCTCGAGCTCTAATCTCGGGTGTTTTATCGGTTTTAATTCCAGTTGCAAGGTAAATAAGTTATTTAGTGCTGCAGACTTCTATCCAGCTCCAAGTCGCAGTAATTTTCAAGAACCCAGAGCGGAAGGAAACGTGTTCGGAGTGCTTTTTGAGTTCAGCAGTTACCCGGCAGGATTTGTGATGCGCTTTATTATTAAATTATTACTAAAAATATTTTCCACCCTGTACGGTGAGATTTCTCCTAACAGAAGTATGGGGGGGAGGGGGGATAAATGTAGTCCCTTACTGATTTCGCCGAACTAAATTACTCTAATGAAACACACGCCCTGAGCTTTAATGCGTATAGAATGTACATATTAAAAGATTATTCATTTCGCTCCAGAAGTGAAAACGCACACGAGCATAACCCATCTCAACTGAACGAGAGTGGAAACCGTACGGATAAAGGAATGCAACATCTGGGCTGGTGTGAAAATCTGCTCCTCGTATTGTATGCTCGCTGCGATGAAGTGCTCTGTGTGTGTGTGTGTGTGTGTGTAACTCCACACACTCCCTAATCCAGAGGTGGTGGAGGAAAAAAAAAGGAAATCTCCATCTTGTACACCCCCCCCCCCCCCCCAGTTCTCTTCTTCTTCTTCTTTTTAAACTAGTAGACACATGCACATATACGTGTCCATAAGCACTTCAACACATACACACGCAATGTTGGTGTGTGTGTGTGTGTGTGTGTGCACGCAGCTGTTGTCATGGTGAATGAAAGTCCAATCTGAGCTACGCACATGACAGCTGCTCTCTCAGCACTGCATTTAGCTCTGTGTGTGTGTGTGTGTGTGTGTGTGTGTGTGTGTGTGTACAGAGGACACACCAATGAGGACTGCATGGTTTACTGTGCCATAGATATTATGCAAGCACCGGCGTTAACTGAAAATATGGTTAAATGCTGTAATCACGATGTCTGATGTGCTGCTAATCGACTCGGACGAAGATTTCTACGCATTTTCCCCTCCTTCATTAGCAATATGCCGTAAATCGTGTGAGGATTCAAACGTGACCGTGCGTGCCGTTATAGGAAAATAATCGACGACCAGGTTACCACCTTAAGGTTGGCGGTTTTTCAATAACAGGACGCCCTGAAGTGTTGTATTGTTCTTATACCACAGCAATCTGTGAACAGTTACAACTGAAAAATGAAGCGTTGTACTTTTTTTTGTTTTAATCCATTTTACCCAGTTATACCTTTTCCGCCCATAAACAGTCCGTACGGGAATTTGTGTTTTTTTTAACGGTGATTGTCGCGGTCAAAAATGTTAGATTTTGCTGCAGCTGTTTTTGTGGAAAACTACTTGAAATGGTGAAGGGGTTTTTCACGGCGATGTTTGTTGGTAAATGAGACCTTTAAGCTGTGCTCGTGTTCGAACGGTGAATCGAACGGGGCTTTAGCTGAATGTTGTGATGACGTCATGTCACATGACACGTCTTGGCCCAAATCCGGTGGAAACCTGCGGTAGTTTTGGAAAAATTGCAAGCTCCTCAGAATATCTAAAAAATCTAAAACTTGGAGGGACTGAAGAAGGTAAATACAACTTGAAAAATACACACACACAAAAAAAAAAAAACCCACACAGGGAAACAAACTACACACCTAAAAACTATCAGCTTTTGAAATTCAGTTAAACTCTCGCACAAAAATCGCAGACATCGCAATTATAATGAATATAGACAAATCAAGAAAGTATAAAATATGAACATAAAAATAAACACAAACAAAAATATGTAAACATAACCAACCCCCACCCCGGGATACTGATCCTGGGTATTGTATCTGTGACACGTCCACCTTTCTATGGCATTTCTGCACAACAGCACAGAGTTTGTGGCTCGTGGCTCAATTCAGCAGCTCGTCATTTACAGAATAAAAAAAAGCACACCATGATCAGTTCACTTCCGGCATTCAAATCACATTCGGATTGTCCCTCCCCCCCCCCAGAGCAGACTGAGACCACTTTCCAGTGATTACCAGGATTTCATTTAAATAAAGACTAAACACTGAATATGTGAAGGCGTCTTTAAACGTAGATGTAGGTTTGACTATGACAGAATTTCGGCAAAATAAAGCGAAACTAAGTGTTAATCCTATAAAACTATTCTACGGGTGGAAAAGAAATGAGCTGAGTGGAAAATGTGTGGCTATTGTGTGAGTATTCCAGCAGTAGCGAGTGGTAAAGTGACTCCGGAGCCGGGTTAAATCTGGTCAAACATTAGCGACCGGCAGCTGATGGCTCACCGCGAGCAAATGGCCACTTGAAAAGCTCCAGACAGCAGCTGAATCACAGCTAAATTACAGGGGAGACAATAATCACTGAAACACCCAGCCATCTGCATTCTCTCACACTGTCAAAAGTGCACGCGCACACACACACACACACACACACACACACACACACACACACACACACACACACACACAGGGTTGTTTTGTCCTGCCTTCCAAACAACAGCGTTACAGATCCACTACATCAGTGCTTTCCAATCTAATCCAATCCAATCCTTATACTGCGTTTTTCCGGCCTGCGTGACGAGCGTGGAAATCTAAACGAGGTTGGAGAGCCATTACGGTACATGACCGTCTTCATTTGCACAGGCAAATCAGTATGCAAACGAAGCCGAGCCAAGCGCATCAGAAATGTGATTTACACCTAGCTGTCGAAAAACAAAGTTAATCCCCCGTCCTGCTGTAATTCGTTTTGTTTTTATTGGTGGTTGTTGTGGTTTTATTTTTTGTGAACTTAAGGGATTCAGTTCAGCTCCTCAAGTCCAAAGTGCACATAAACAGATCTGGCTCCACACAAACAGTCCTCTCACACACACACACACACACACACACACACACACACACAGGACCATTGTTTGGTGTTAAAAACAACAGACATGTGCGAGGTCTCATCCTGTCGCTGGAAAGGACGGCCAAAATCATCTACCACACGCACGGTGCAAAGAGAGCAGGAAATTATTTCGCTGAAGGCAGCTCATCAGACCAGAGACTAGCTGCAGGGCTAGAGACTTTGAGAGAGTTTTCACATCGCTTTAATAGATTTATTTATTTATTGATTAGCAAACTCACAACATGCCTTGCTGAAAAAGAAAAGACGACTTTGAAAGGAAGTATGCGTTTATTCTCCTTACGCCAAATACTAACCAGTCGTGTCTTGTAGGCTCTAATTAGAAGTGGTAACAAAGAGAAAACAAAAACATATACATCTTATCTACAGCCTTAAACTAATCACTAAGGGGTTAAGTATTAAAAGGGAGCTGTTGTTCAAAAGAAACGTGTCAAAAAGCAAACTAATACAGGTCTGTCAGCTAGTTTCTGGGACTGTGTGAAGGCATGCCTTGAAATGTTCCTAATCCACAAACTAAACCGGTTTGAACCCTCATGCGCTTCTGCGACAGTTTTGAAATGCTGAACGGGCCAGACTCCAGATAAAAGGACAGATAAAATTGCATGAAAGAACAAGATGATGGGTGTTAAAGACTGTAGCAGGCCATGGATCTGGAGTGAAACGTGGCGATGAGAACGCTGTCCGTGCTGCCACGATGATCCGGTGCAGCCAAAAGCACGATTCTATGGATTAGGCAGGGCAATGTAATAATTACCGGAGTATCTCTGGCCCTTCAGTCCTGTCTGAATCTGTTGTCACACATGAGAAGATCAAGCCGTTTTTTTTTAATCTTTCGAGCGGATGTATGATCTACATATGTCATGGTCATGTGACCTAACTTGTGCAGACACTACAGACTGCATGGTGTAGGTATGCACATATGAAACCCTTTGTTTGACAACCACACTTGCGTGATGTGCGATTTATAGAGATCACTGCTCATATTTACTACATCAGTCCTCCTTGAAAACCAATCCCGTCCAAATAGTCCAACTAATCCCGCCCAGAGAATCCCTGTTGGAAAGAGTAAAAGCAAAACCACGACATGGTCCTGGATGCAAGTGTCGAATGCAAAAGTGTGTGTAACGTTACAGGAGCACGTCAATGCACGGGAGCGAAACCGGTGTGTGGTCAGGACGTTTTAATCGAGCTGTTAGAGTCACAGCGACAAAAGTAAACACGAGCAATCTCTGACCACTGTATCAGGAGCGAGTCCGCTTCGCAAACATGCAACTAGCTGCAGTTACTCAGTGCCAATTATAGACCTAGAATGTCATTAACACTCTCCCTGGGGAACTGCACAGGAATCCTAACTCCAATTTCAACTTAACACACATTTATAGTCCAGTATGTCCAGCTGTGCATTTACACTAGTGATAGAAACAAGCTCGGGGCTTTGTGTGGCAACGATTAAGAGATGGTATGGTCCGTTTTAGGGGTGTTTTAAATGTTAAATTTACATGTCTTTCCCTAAAATTAGGAGAATTTTTTTTTAAACTATGTTTACTACAAAAGCTACACGGTGTGTGTATTTTTACTAACTCGTCAACCTCTTGTGAGTTTACTTCATTCGACATTGTTAAAGTCATCATTAGAGGTCACCCCTCTCCCACACCAGACCCTAATAGTTCTCACCCAGGCTACACAGGGGGGGGGGAGAGAAACTCGGACTAACGGCTTGTGGCCAAAATAACGGGGCGAGTCAAGAGGAAAAAAAATTTCAAACACATTCCTCCGAGGTGAAAGGGCTTTTAAACAGAGTAAACATCCTTAGTGATCGCTTATTTAGAAATAAATATCACTTTAACCTGGTTAAAACGAACCATTCGTATAACCCGTGCACAGTTTGTTGAAACCTAGTTGTAGCAACGACGGCTAAAGCGTCCTTAAAACTTTTCAAAAACACGTTAGTTAACTAACGGGCACACGACCGTCGACATTAGTAACTATTTAAAAAATAAGAATTTAAATGTAAATAGTTGGACACAAATTTAAAAAGAAATTCTGACGCCGTTTGTCTTTCCACCTCGAAAAGTTTGCGACAGTCCGAGCACTCCGCTAGTCATGCTAACCAAAACCGTGCTAGCAGAAGTGAGGGGGGGGGGGGAGTTTTCCTCCTCGCGCCGCAGATTAAAAGTTTAGCACAATTGCTAACTGTAGTAAACTCATACAGCATACAGAGTTCATGAAAAAAAATGTTCGTTTATAATAAGGATAAATCTCGACTTTGTGTTTGTCCTGATCAGCTGTATAAAACTAGTTAAAAGTTGTTGAGCAGGCTAGTTTAGCGGACTAGCTCCACACTGAGAGTCTCTAAGCGCCATGCACCAAACACACACTCACACACTCCGGACTCTTCCAGCTCCACACTGAAATGGTTGTCTTCATTTACCTTCATCCAGCAGTCTCTCTAGGTGTGTGAAGATGCCGCACAGGTTTGGCAGACTGGTCATGAGCTTCTTTTCGTTCAGTAACTGCATGAGATAGTCAGGACTCGGCCTCGGTCTCTCCTTCACTTCGATCTCCCCGACCATCATCTTTGCGGCCACAAACCCCAAAAACCACAATCCTTCTTTATAAAAAATAAAGAAAAAATAACACAAAAGAAAAACTTGTAGATCAGATCCCTCGTTCCCCCCACCGTCTCGCTCGCTGTGGTCTCAAAAACCCTTCCGAAATAAAAACCAGAGCGCGGTGTTGAACAGCTCGTCGCCGCGCTGTGTGTGTGTGCGTGTGTGTGTATATATACATATATATGCGTCTGCACTAGCTCATCGGAAAGAGGCGCGCGACACTCACTCACCGAATCTCTCCTCGTGACTGCGCTCGCGAGACCGTCTCCCAACCAGCACTGCCTGCGCCAGAGACTCGACTCCGCCCACAGCCCCGCCTTCCCTTCTCTGATTGGACAGAGCCACGTTTAGTTGCCGCCGATTTCACCAATAAGCGGCTGGGACTGAACGAAGAAGGCGGTGCAGCACCAATGAGCGTCGGCGCTAAAAATGATATACAGAGACGAGAGCCAATGGCGCTGTGACCGTTAGGATTCGATATACTGTACAAGATCCAGTCAAACACCAGAGGGTCTTTGATAGCGCCGCTGAGGTCATTAATTCTGCTAAAAGATTTGCTGCTGGTTAATGACACAGTGACAGATGACTGCATAAGACACTGCAGTATTATCTATCTATCTATCCATCTATCTATCTATCTATCTATCTATCTATCTATCTATCTATCTATCTATTTGTCTGTCTGTCTGTCATCTATCTATCTATCTGTCTATTTGTCTGTCTGTCATCTATCTATCCATCTATCTATCTATCTATCTATCTATCTATCTATCTGTCTGTCTGTCATCTATCTATCTGTCTGTCTGTCTGTCTATTTGTCTGTCTGTCATCTATCTATCCATCTATCTATCTATCTATCTGTCTGTCATCTATCTATCTATCTGTCTGTCTGTCTATTTGTCTGTCTGTCATCTATCTATCTATCTGTCTGTCTGTCATCTATCTATCTATCTATCTTTCTATCTATTTGTCTGTCAGTTGTGTGTGTTAATATTGTAATGTTCATATCATAATAGTATACCACAGCACTGTTGAATACTTCATTCTGATTGGTCAGAAGGTATTGATTAACCTCCTATCATGGCAGCTCTAAAAATAAGTCCAGCTGCAACACAAATCCCAGGCCACATCATTCATTCCTTCATTCTTCAGTAAGATCAGTATCCTGATCAGAGTCACGGTGGATTCGGAGACTATCCTGGGAACATCGGGAATCCAGGAATCCACCCTGGATGGAACGTCATTCCATCATAGAGCACCACACACACACATTCACACACTCACTCACACCTAGGGGCAATTTAGCATAGCCAGTTGACCTACAAGCATGTTTTTGTGATGTGGGAGGAGAACCCAGGGGGAAAACACACTGACACGGGGAGAAAAGGAAACTCCACACAGACAGTAACATGAGAAGAGATTTTAAAAACATGCTGTTATTTAAGTTTTCCATCATGTGAAAGACTTTAAGATGGAGGACTTTGAGCTTTTCAATTTCTCTGTAAGATGCCAAGCTGTGTTTTTTATTTTGTCTTCTTAAACTTCAAGAGACAGAAACAGAGAGGCTGGTGAAGGATCAACTGTTTATAGCTGCTTTAATGTAAGTAATAACGGGAGCTAACTTGTCTTGTGTACAATGTGTCATTCAATAATAAATGAAAACTTGTCATCTTTGGCAAATTGTTGTTGTATAAGAGGAATAAAACACTTCAGGATGTGCTATTATAAGAATGTGTTGAACTGCATCACAACATCCTTTCATTGATTATTTTCCTTCAACAGCACATTCTGTCATGTGTTATTCCTTACATAGTTGCTATGTATATAACTGTTATGTAAAATTTTATCATAGCGGTGATTAATAATTATAATATTACAGTTTTTCTCAGTGGCTTTGGTGCATTTCTCAAATCACAACTGAAATTCTCAAAACTACTTGTTCAAACTCCACATCATCTAGTCACTTGTACAAAAGCAATTTCTCATTCTTTTGTACAAATTGCAAATGCTTTGGTACATTCATGCAACTGTTTATGTACAAGTTTCTGCTGTTTCCCACATTATCAATTGCTTATGTCATGTTGATCGAAATATATTAAATGGTTCCCTGTTGAATAGTCTTACCCCTCAAAACATCTAGGAATTAGTTCCTTGCATAAGTCATTAAATGCAAAATGGATGAACTAGTTGTCATAATCTGTCAGGCACATTTCTACACGTTTCTATTAGACTTTTTGTAAATGTGCCCTGAACTGATGACTTGTGCAGGTGAATCTTGACTTTCACTAATGAAGGGGAATGTAAAGTGTTAGATCAACCAATGATCAACCAGTTCTCTAAAATAGCTCAAAGGTGTATCTCATGAATCTTCAACTGGCAAGCATATATAGACAGAGCACAACACAGTGTTACAATTTCTGACAATGGAAAAGCAACAAGGAAACGAACAGGGTCAACCGCCAGGAAGAAGAAGAGTAAGGATGCATGGTGGAAGGGTAGGAAGGCAAAACAGAGGAAGAGGCCAAGGCATAGTCACGTTTCTGATTAAATAAGGGTCATTATTGTGGACCATGTTCGAGGCTGGTTGAAGGGTGCAGCCGAATGTTAGGAGATCAACCGTGTCCTCAATCATTCAGACATTTCCTAGACAAGAACAGGTTTTGTAGACAAGAATATACTTACATTTTCCCCCCTTTGTGCTGTAAAATAGTCTCCCACATACAGTAATGTGTCATTTGTGCTGGTGAAATTGATATGCCATAGAGAAAAAACACCCTTGTGCATTTTCAGTACAGTAACTCTCATCCAAACCGTAGCCATAGTTTACATCAGGTAACACTGACAGAGTACACTGTTATATTCACAACATGACTAAGCATATTGACTCTCTTGGCTGTGAACAATGCCACAGGGACTTTTCATTCTGATGGCACTGATATGTTCACTGACATAAATACTTACTTTTGAGAGATGAACTAAAGATTTTGAGCAAGTTACAGGCTTTTGCAGGTAATCCATTGTGTGGTGCTGTTTGTACGAATTGTTTTGAGAAATGCACATACTGGTTTGCAAATATTATATATATATATATATATATTGTGTGTGTCTGAATATAATGATGTGTTGGATTTACTTAAAATATATGCACCATTTTTGCTTCACACTTATTAAGTAAATTCAGCTTGAAGTAATTAAGTAAAAGAAAACCTTTATGTGTTAAAAAATGTAACCAATAGAATCTACCAGTTAATTGCAAGTTGATTCAAATTAACATTTAATCTTTTTGTGTAGCTCATTTACATGAACACAAGGTAATTCATTGAGTTGAATAAAACTGCTCTGCTTACTGCACTGAACATTCAATATCTTAAACAAAACAGACAATTAGCACAAAATAAAGCATTTTTTATTTTTTTTTTTTACTTTATTTTTGGACAATGGTTACAATACTATCGTTTAAAAAACATGAATAATGAATTGAGTACAGCTCAATAAGAAAAAAATATCACTTCATTCAACAAAAGTTTACAAAGGGTTTTCGGACAGTTAGTACAAAAATGAAGCATTTTGTTAGACAGATTGCAAAGCTACATGCTACTGATTGAATTGCTACATGCTACAGATTGCAAAGCTACATGCTACAAACACTCGCACAAACTCGATGCATACTTGCAATCTTTGTTTTACGAAGTACTAACATTCGTAGCAATTAAACCATTCTGTTTAAAAAGTACCCCCTTGAGCACTAACGCAATAAACGAGTGTTAATTGATGTTAAAAAGTAAAACTCTAATATTTTACTTCATTTATTTAAAGATAACCTGACAAAGTTTTCACCGTCTTCACCAAGTCGTGCTTCAGAAAATGGCTCCTTCACGTCTTTCACCGGATATTTGCATGTCACGTGGCTCACAGTCATACTTCAAATTTTAAGTTGGGTTTACTTAACCTTAACCTAACCGTAACTGTAGTCGACGTGACTCACGTTTTTTTTTTTGTTCACTTTATGCATACTCTTAATTTCACCTTGTAATTGACATTTTTGTGTTGAACACACTAATGTATGTTGAGTAAGCTAAACTGTTTTAAAAAATGAACGTTTTTGAGTTTAATCTATTTATATTTATACATAAAGGTTGTTGAGCCAACGGATCGTTTTTTTTTTTCAGTGTAGGTTGTGTATTTTCATAAGGAATATGTGGAGACTAACTTGCTGAGCTTTTATAGTAATATTCAGCAACAGATTTCAAAATTATTCACTTTTTAAATCAGTTTATTTAAAAATGCCCCGAGAAGATAGATCCATCTCATCTCAATTATTTTTCTGCCCTTTGCATTTCTTCATACGTCTGGACTGCCTGGAGCCGTAAAAGCTATTAATGTTACAATTCAGAAGGTGCCTCAAGATGCCCTTCAGATCAGCAGGACAAAGCCTGCCTCTCTCTCTCTCTCTCTCTCTCTCTCTCTCTGCTTTAGTTACAGG
>CM042546.1:15585309-15647809 GCA_023630585.1 Cranoglanis bouderius
TTTTGACAGAGGAAAGTGTTCAGGATGGAGGACTCCTCTGGAAAGTGATGCTGTAATTTTTTGGCAGACATAACCCAGAGCCCGTTACTAACATTCTGAAAAAATTCAACATTTAATACCACTAACCACTTATTCTTCTAACCCACTTTCAAATCAACTTACCCTACATGAAAAATGCCTACCACAAAGCCACCCAGAGCAGCACAGAAACTACCAAAAATGAATACACTTGAGGAGCCTCAACCTACAAGCACATCCGTTTCGCCTGAGGCACGCCATGGCCAATATCAGCTAGCATGTAGCGAAATTCTTCAAGCCATTCAACCGATGAAAGATGACTTCACAGCTAGATCTGATAATCTACCATCATTCAAATCATCCATGTGGAAATATAGGCACACGTAACCCAAATAACAGAGGCTGAGATCTGTGTGATTATCAATGAGGACAACATAGAAGTTCTGCCAAGATTCTGCATTTTTCTGTCTTTTTTTTTGGCTCAGTGGTTAGCACGTTCGCCTCGCACCTCCAGGGTTCAAATCCCACCTCTGCCCTGTGTGCATGGAGCTTGCATGTTCTCCCTGTGCTTCGGGGGTTTCCTCCGGGTGCTCCGGTTTCCTCCCCCAGTTCAAAGACATGCGTTGTAGGTTGATTGGCATTTCCGAATTGTCTGTAGTGTGTGTGTGCAATTGTGCTCCCCAATGGGTTGGCATCCTGTCTAGGGTGTCCCTCACCTTGTGCCCCAAGTCCCCTGAGATCTTGTGTAGGATAAGTGGTATGAAAAATGGATGTTCTGTAATAAATAATAATATTAAATAAATATTAATCAATACATTTTTGGTGTTGGCAAATTGCTGTGATATAAGAGGAATAAAACACTTCAGGACATGCGTTTATAGGACAATAATCAATGTCAGGGTGGTAACAGGAACTCCACTTCACACTGGGGGATGCATCACACCACCCTATCATTGATTATTTTCTTATAGCAGCATGCCAAGTCTATTATCATGTCCTAATCAAGCTTCATGATGAAACCCATGCTGGCTAAAGCAGGAGACTTCTAAGTTTTTTGAACACTTATCTACACCCTTCTGTAGGGGGTAAACAATTCTACAACTAGACCTTTAATGTCACGATTTGTTGAGTCTGGCTTTGTAAATAAGATCAGACTTACTCTTGAAGTCACCTTCAAAGCCTGGGGGAGATGGAAAAAAATGTCTGGTGCCAAAGTGACAGCTGTGATGGCTGCAATGGCAACCTGTCTAATAATAACAACAGAGAGGGAGAGAAAAAGAGTGGGGGGATGGACAGAGCAAGCTCTGGGAGATGGATTATCATGGGTCATGTGAGATTAGAAGAAGCGATGGCATTCTTCCGGGAAGGCAGCAGTCGTTCCAAACCTCATTCCTCTGTAGAGACAGGTGAACTTCACGCCTGGTCAGATTCCCCCCACGCTAATCACACACACGCATGTCGAGAGGCATGATGCCAGCAGAAAAAACAGCTGCGTGAGAAAAAAGGAGATCTGAGGAACCCCACCGATTAAACAGGTCCAGCTGAATCTTCTGAAAGCTTCTATATGAATCTCTATCTGCATGTTCTCAATAATGCAACTGCCGTCTGAGAACTTCATTTCAAGGCAACTGTGATCACACCTGCTCTATTAATGACACATCTGTCTGCTGTGCTCCGAACTGATCATAATAACTACCTGATGACCCGAATCAGATTTGTTAGATCAGTGACAAGCTAAATGAGCAGTGCTATGGGCCTTGGTTGTAAAAATAAACACCACCTGTCACTGTGTGAAATCTCTAATGTTCCTGTTTGGGATTTTATACACATTTTACAGCAGAAGGAACACCCAAGTTTCATTTGAACCATGCTGACTGGAAAATGCTGGTTTCAGACCATGTCAGACTATTTTAGGTCTGATTTTTGTTCTGACGTTAATATTTGAACCCTTTTATTTAGTGAAATTCAGTTACATACTCCAAGGACCAAGACAATAGTTAGAATAAGATGTGATTTAATAAGATTGATAGTCAGACTGCTTTAGAAATACGTTCCAGTGCTGCTTCCAAGCTATATGTAGCAATAAAGTCAAGGCCAGGCTTAGATGAATATCAACTTCTGCAAATTACTGGCAATTTTCCAAAAACGTCCCGAAGTTTGACCCTCATTAAGGCATATTTACAACGTCTAACCCCAAAGGTCACAGTATAGGAGAAATAAATTGACACCATCTAATGTCAGGTATACATTTTAGTATTCTTATATTACTTGTTCAGTCTTCTGAACTTCATTGTACTGGACAGCCTTTTTTGAAAATTGCTTTTGTTTAACACTTTCTGTAGTCTCATGTACAGAACCACTGCACTGCGCCATGATGTTGAAGACATGATTTGTATTGTATCCTCTGTACATGTGTATATAATTGTGAGCAACAAAAAAAACCATTTATGTCAATTTTGTTAACACTTGATTGACCAATTCCATCTACTCCCACAGTTTGGCCAAGCCCCTCTGCTACTAGAAATAAAGTGTCCAATCCTGTCCACGCCTACAAAAGATTTGACCAGTCCCCTCTGCTACTACAAAAAAAACTGACCAATCCCATCTGCTTCCACAAAAAGTTTGGTCAATCCCACCCTCTCCTGCAAAAAAAAGTATGTCCAGTCCTGTCTGCTCTCAATTTTTCCCCCCATTTGCATCCGCTGCCACAACACGCTGACCAATCCTGGAAAAAAAGTTAGTTAAATCCCAGCCACTCCCATAAAAAAGTTTGACCAATCCAAGTAACGTAGGCAAACATTTCGGCCAATCCTGTCCACTCAGAATTTTTTTACTAACCCCACCCACTCCTGAAAAAAAAGTTTGGCCAGTCCTGTCCTTGCCAGCACCACACAGGATCCCATTCCTGATGCACGCATCTAGTTGACAGTCTATAGACCATAAAATCTAAACTATTAATTTGAATATAGCAACCAAAACCGTGCCCCAAAATGAGAAGTCATTTGTGTTTGTGGAAAGAGAAAGCAAACTGTGTTGCACAATAACACTTGGGATATAATACTAAGCTTTAATATGCTTTGAAAAGATTTTTTTTTTGTTTTTACTTCTAATGAAACATGCCCAATACACAGTTAGTTTAATTAAAACATGCTTAATTAGGGCTAAATTGGGCAGAATTCCTAAGTGTTATTAATCATCATTAACTGCAGGAAATGAGTCACCTGCTGTGATAAATCATGTGATTAACTCGCTTACTTTTCAAACCACCAAACACAACATTATAAAACACACTTTAAGTGCACTATTAGTAACACACACACACACACACACACACAATAATATCTGATAACTCTATAAGTGTATTAAGACAAGGCATAAATGGTATTAGCTAATTACGTGGAAACAAGAGTTTAAATAATATCCTGATGATACGCTCAGTGGTCAGACGAACAGAAACCGAAACAGAAACCAAAGTGTCCAGACATGAGATGTAACTGAATATGAATATACACCGATCAGCCATAACATTAAAACCACTGACAGGTGACGTGAATAACGTCGATTATCTCTTTACAGTGGCACCTGTCAAGGGGTGCGATATATTAATCAGCAAATGAACAGTCAGTTCTCGAAGTTGATGTGTTGGAAGCAGGAAAAATGGGCAAGCGCAAGGATCTGAGTGACAAATTGTGATGGCTTGACGACTGGGTCAGAGCATCTCCAAAAAGGTCTTTGTATCTGTCTAGGTGCCAGATACCACAGCACACCTTCAGAGGTCTTGTGGAGTCCATGCCTCGACGGGTCAGAACTGTTTTGGTGGCACAAGGGAGACCTACACAATATTAGACAGGTGGTTTTAATGTTATGGCTGATCGGTGTATTATTCAGAATGAACAGATAATGTGTTCAAACCAGATACAAATACAGATACGAATAGAAGGCACACTATTCTTTTTTCCCCTCTTTTTCTCTGTTTCTTACTAATCTCCAAAATAAAACCATATCTCTATACAAACCGTTGTGACATTCACAAAAGAAATAATGCTTATAATAATCTGGAGCTGCCGTTCCAGACCAAACACACTATGCACAAGACAACATATTTCTTCTGGAGTGTTCAAAAAAATAATCATTAAATAATGTATATAATATTAACTTGTATGTTCTCAATCGTTATTGTTATGAACAACAGCTTGTTGATTTGGGAAAGACTTCGTTGGTTTGAAAGACTGAGTTCCGTAGCTTACTGAGTCATGTTAGACAGAAAGCTTGCTGGGAATTTCCACAGAGCATCTGGTTGAGACCAATTATGAACACGAGTGATGTAGCTGAGGTTGAGGAACTGTACAGGAGTTGAATAAAGTTTTGTTCTGCAAATTTCTGTTTGTTGTTTTATGTTGTGAATGGAAAAAAAATGACAGTCCTGGTGACTGTTGCAGTGTTTTTCAGTGTTTATGGGAGACATAGTCATAGGATTCACATTTAACATAACAGAATAGTTATAATAAAAACATTCAGTTTAGGCCACGCCCACTTCAGGTTCAAATACGGATACAGAAACAGATATGGATATTTGCACATAATACTTATGCACTGTTTCTTTGGTGTGTTTGCAGCTTTATTGTGAATATTCAAGAGTGTATTCAGTAGTTACAATTTTGTAGTTCTGAACTTTATGATTTTAGGAGATACACACAGTGACATCACAGCGACATCATAGTGACATCACAGCAAAGGTTTTAATGTTTCATTAAGACAAAGGAGACTCAGTAGAATAATAGGATGAATCAGGTCACTAGTTTAATACAGTCATACAGGTGGAGTATAAGTCTCAGGTGTAGCAGTAGTGTGTGTGTGTGTGTGTGTGTGTGTGTGTGTGTGTGTGTGTGTGTGTGTGTGTGTGTGTGTGTGTGTGTGTGTTAGTTGAGTAGACAGGACTCATAAGTGGGCACCATGTATTTGATGTTGATGAAGGCGTCTTCTCCTCCGTAGCGCTCAAACACCTCCAGTGTCTCTTGAATTAGATCGCCGATGTTCTCCCGCTTCTGCTGGCTGTAATCAATGCCATCTCCGCTGTTTACTGCAACACACACACACACACACACACACACACACACACACACACACACACACACACACACACACACACACACACACACACACACACACGTTACCTTCTGTGATGTGCAACACTCTTAAATAAAACAGCTGACGTGAGTGTGTGGGGGGTTTGGATGAGAGGTGTAGTGTGGGGGGGAGACAGTGTGAGAGATTAATTCTGACAACGCCAATCTGAGCTTTATATACATAAACACACACGCACACACGCATGCACACACGCACACACCAGTCATTGTGGCTTTGGGCAAAGTGATGCTGTTCCCAAATGGCAAATGTTTTCTTTGAAAAGGCTCAATAAAGTACAACACACACACACACACACACACACACACACACACACACACACACACACACACACACACAAAAGAGGGATAAAAATAAGTGTACTGACTTGAACAGTGACCATCTCCCCTCACTCCCAAGCACAATTAGACATGTAGAAATCTCTCTCTCTCTCTCTCTCTCTCAGACACACAGACACACAGACACACACACACACACACACACACAGAATTCCTACTCGAGAAGTTGGGAAATGCAGCATGTGGTGTTTACTTTTAAATTAATTATACTGTATGTGTTAGGGGTGTAACACAATGTCATTATCTGTATCTGTTTATTGCTCAAAATATTCAGATCTGTTTTCGGATTTGGAGTTAAACTGGTGTAGTCTACACAGGAAGCACTTTTAAAAAAGAATTTGTAACATGGACCGTATTCCCTATAAACACTGGAAAACACAGAGAAAACAGGGCTGCTGAACAAGGAAGTCCCTTTTCATTCACAAATGATAACAACAAATAGTAATGTACAGAACATAACTTCAATCAACCCCTCAACCACAAGCCCTGTGGAACTTTCTAACTTTCTTGGGATTTCTAACAGCTCAGTCTAATGTGACTGAGTAAACTAGGTGACAGCTGACTATGTTTCAGAACAACAATGACTTTCCCAAATCAAGAAACTGTTATTTACAGCGGACAAAAATAACCTTCTAATACTATTTTATCATATTTACTTCAGTTTTTGAGTTCCAGAAAAGGCTAACACCCTTCCCCTGGGACACTGCTCATGCTGTGTAACACACTCACAGATAGCGCTATCCACCCTCTTCCACATACATGAGGTCACAGACAACCCATTATTGGCTAGGGTTGCTGTGATTGATAGGGGAGAGAGTATGCCCCTATCCAGAGAGCACAGCCTGTGGCATTGTCGGTATTCAAACCTGCGATGTCTAGATGATAGGGTGAACGCTTTTCGGTTGTGCCTCTCAGGAGCCCGTAATAGATGGATGTTTCATCTCGGCCTGCACTCCGTCCATATGGACGTCTCGGCTTGTCTCTGTCTGCATCTGACTTGTTTTATTGTTGGTGAATCGTTTTAGCACTTTGAGTAAGTCTAGGCCTTTTTTTTTTTTTTTTTTTAACGTTCCAGTCCCATTACACAGAGATTGCACAGATACCACAGATTGCAGCACTGAATTTTTTATGAATTTAATCCAACAGACAAATATTAGGCAGATAAGGCAAAAAAAAAAATGTAGCGGATTTATTTATTGGTGCCATTAGAGCTCTTTATTCCTGAACATTTCACCCACTGAATGAAAAAGCAGTGTGAAGCGGCACTTTTGCTAGTTTGCAATGAATGACAGTGATATTGTGAGGCATGCTTTAGTCATTTCCAGGAAAGTACTGGGAAAATAAAAGAGAAGGACTAATTTTCAACTGTTTTTTTTTTTGCCTCACTTGTGTTGATGCTGAGGCAGATATACAGTAAAGTGATGGTTTGCGCTTTAGCAAAATAGAATTATACGACTTAACCTTACGATACTGGATTGTGCAGGTTACAGTAGAGTGAAGACTAGTTTAAGGTTTAGATATTAGATAGGATATGTTGTATGCTAATGAGTTGCTGTGGCGGAGTTACTGTTATCATCTCAAAGTATTTTCTGATAACATTTCCGCATTCATAGTGACATTTAATTTTGTAGAACATTCGAAAAACAAGGTCGTTCCTGTTATCACTTACATTATCGCAGCTATAAACAGTCGTTACTTCACCAGCCTCCTTTCGTTCTCTTTCTTGAAAACAAAAAGGTAGATTATCATGTAACTGAGAAATCGTAAAACGCTGAAAACTCTCCATGGCGAAAAACTTACTGAGTGTTACAAAGCACTGACACTGGAGACTCCTTCCATAAATGTTATACAAAAGTTAAAGTTACAGAAAATGTTCCTTTGTTCAATAACAACAAGTACAACTCTGTTTATTATTAGTCTTAGATTAGGTAATATAAACATGTGAATGGACTTGTAGCTGAACTACTGTCTAAGCTGCTTAGCTAAGTGTAGACCAAGCAGTGTGTATAAGTTAAAGCCATACTGACTTTAAGATAAATGCTGTAGGTACAAGCTCCAAACTCCAATCTTTGCAACTAATCCATAAAAGATGCAGCACTGTGAACCTGCCTAGAAAAAAAAAACAAAAAAAAAAAAACAACAACAACAGATTTTTCCTGACAGATTCAGACTACTGCTCTCCTTACTGGACATTTGAGAAGTTATTTATTTGTGAAGCACGTTTAACAACAGACAATATCACAACACTGCTTTACTGAAATCCGGATGTAGATTTAGATCCTTAATCTATTTTTCCGCGGCAAACCTTGTTGTGTGTCCTGAAAGTAAAACAAAACAAAACACAGTACTCTTGCAAACATCGAAATAATCCATGGCACCCCTGGCTTGGATCTAGTGACTGAATTTGGGGTGGGGGGGTGTAGGGTGGGGGTGTAGGGTGGTGGGTGATTAAACAGGAACGCAAACATGTCAGAAAAGCTCTAAAAGCCAAATAAGTCTCTATCAAAGCCTCCAACAAGCTAACAGGAACAGCAGAACTATAAGCAAAGAGGAAAACCAGAGCAAACAGAGCAATGGCGTAATGGTTGTAGTGTCCAATGAAATGCAAACTAAACAAAAAACATTCTAGTTGCTGTGTATATCAGATAAAACAGCACACTAACACTGAAAATCAACATCCATAAAACCACAAGCAGAACAACATGTGCAGGAAGGAACACACACTCACACACACACACACACACACAGCCGTAACTATTTACAATTGTGTGAAAAAATACTCTTCAACTAAAGGATGTGCTAGTCCTGAAGTGTTTTATTCCTCTTATACCGCAATTTACCAACCATTCCACCGCTAAGCTGTAATAACTTGTGGCTGCACCTTTTGCCTTTCTAACTACCTCCCATCTCTTTGAGTCGTTGTTTTTCTCAATTCTTCCTGAGAAATAAGTTCCAACTCTGCCAGATTTCTTGGCCAATCATTGCTTGTTCTTCTTGAAATATCTGTTGTAACTCTGCCAGCTGTCACACACTGGCTTCTTCAGATCAATGCCTGGAGACTAAGAGGATTATGGCAAAACTTTTTTGTTTTTTTTTCTTTTAATTCATTTCAATCTAAAGTTCTGTTTATTTTTTATAGGTTGGATTTTGTCTTGTTTTTCTTCTTTTTTGTTGTTGTTATACATTAATTGTAAAAGTATATTTCCCTTGCATTATATGGGAGATGCAAACTTAAACTTCTTAAGACCTAAATCAAGATAATGTAAGTAAAATAAATAAATAAATAAATAAATAAAAACCCATGATGGATAAAGAGAAGGTTAATAAAACAGTTTTTCCAAATAAATGGTTGTGTAATGAGTGTGTGTGGTCCAGACTCTTTGTGCCCGTGTGTGTCTGGCTGGCTCAGTTTTTATTCCATCTCCATCTTCCATCTACATAACCGTAGTATATGGAAAACTACAAAGATTCCTATTTAATGTTGCCAGAAATTTTTGCAAGAAATCTGGATGCATTTGGATGAACTAGAGACATATTTGGTTCGAAACATACCTACAGACTGACTGAGGAATTTACCAAGCACATGTTCTCTCAGCCTCACACTCAGCAGATGGCACACACACACACACGGAAGTCATCTAACATTCTGACAGAGAGAAATGTAGTTGCTGATTCAGTTATCTTTTCAATCTCAATAATCCCCCAAACACCATCTTATAATGGTGAAATTTGGGGAAAGTATGCTCATAATAGAACTGTCAGGAGTGAAAATTACATCAAAGACACCTGAAAATATTGAGAACGAAATCGAAGAGGTCCAAAATCTGGAAAATCTAAAGCCCCGGCCCATATCTGTCTTTGCCATATGTTGTCCAAGGCCAGAGATCCCAAAGGAAGTAACAGGGTGTGTGTTTATTAGCAGCTATGAATTACCAAGCAGTATGGGGTGTGTGTGTGTGTGTGTGTGTGTGTGTGTGTGTGTGTGTGTGTGTGTTTGTAGAGCTGAGACCCTTGGTCTCCAGAGGCCTACACACTTCGCAGCTGTTGAAGTGAGATGATAGATGGGCCAGACGTGGGTTCCATCTCACACACACACACACACACACACACACACACACACACACACACACACACACACACACACACACACACACACACACACACAAAGGCTATACCTCTGCCTGTTAAGAATAACACAGTAATGCAAACTCGACCACTCGATGCGTTAAAGGTTAAAGATAAAGGTCAAATCTTTTTACACAAATACATGTGGATGTGAAGGAGCTGCTATTCAAGGTGACTGAAGTGCTACAAGCTAGGAGTGAAACACCATGCCACTATCTGTATCTGTTTAGTGCTCCAAATATCTGTATCTGTATTTGGATTTAAACAAGAAGTGGGCGTGGCCTAAACTGGAAAGGTTTTTTTTTTTTTTTTATATATAAGAGATGGAAATTGCAGCACTGTGAATTCTGATAGTTCCTCAACTTCAGCTACATCACTCGAGTTCATAAACTGGTCTCAGCTAGAGATGTGAGATGTGGGACTGTTTTAAAAAAAAAAAAATCCTGCTCACAAAGGTATTATTTTTTGTTTGGACCTGCCTGTGACATTTTCCAACACATTTAGTTGGTTCCATCCATCCATACATTTTCCATACCGCTTATCCTACACAGGGTTGCAGGGAGCCTGGAGCCTATCCCAGGGGACTCAGGACTCGTGGCACGAGGCAGGGAAAACCTTGACGGGGTGCCAACCCATCTCAGGGCACAATCGCACATGCATTCACACACCACACACTACGGACAATTTGGAAACGCCAATCAGCCTACAACGCATGTCTTTGGCCTGGGGGAGGAAAAGAGAGGAAACCTTAGTTGGTTCTATTTCTCAAAATATAAACAAACTAGTAGCATCATTTAAACTAAAGACAAACTGATGAATGCTGTGAAAACTTTGTCTTTGTTTGTTCCATGAGTTTCATATCTGACCAAACTCTCAGTGTCAAGCAGATGCCTTGTGAAATTTTCTTAAGAACCCGCAGTTCAGCATTTGAATACCTGTGATATCGTTAAACTTGAAAAAGGTCACATGACAGTCCATGAAAGTGAACTGGTACAAAATTGTGATGAGTATAAGGAAAGTTTTAGGAATAATTGTAAGTGGATGGCAGGTGGAGGCAAAGACCTCCAGTCAAACCAAATGTCAAGTGTTTTTTAATTTTCATCATACTCTCTTTTGATGCCAGAGGATGGCAACAAGATGAAAACAAGACTGAAGGCAGGTCAGTTAAGCCAGAAAGAATCCAGAAAGACCAAAGGCCCTCATCTAACTATAGCAATGACACCAACAATAAACGTGTCATACACCACCATTTTCAGGTTATTTTTGTCTGTGCTAAATATGTTCCTGAGTTCCTGTGTTGGCAATTCACGGTGCTGCTCTTCTCAACGTACACTACTGTATGTGGCCAAAGATTCGTGGACACCTGACCATCACACCCATATGTGCCACAAAGATGGACGCACACAATTGTATAGAATGTCTTTGTATGATTACATTACCATTTCCCTTCACTGGAACCAAGCCAAACCTGTTCCAGCATGACGATGTCCCTGTGCACAAAACGAGCTCCATGAAGACATGGTTTCTTAACGTTGGAGTGGAAGAACTCGAGTGTCCTGCACAGAGCCCTGACCTCAACCCCACTGAACACCTTTGGGATGAACTGAAACGCCGACTGCACCCCAGATCTCCTCATCCAACATCACTGCCTGACCTCACTAATGCTCTTGAGTCTGAATGATCACAAATCCCCACAGCCACACTCCAAGATCTAGTGAAAGCCTTCTCAGAAGAGTGGAGGTTATAATAACAGCAAAGGGGGACTAAATCAGGAATGGGATGCTCAACAAGCACATATGAGTGTTATGGTCAGGTGTCCATAAACATTTGGCCATATAGTGTATCACCATACACACACACGTTCACACCTAGGCAAAATTTAGCGGGGTTTTTTTTTTTTTTTTTTTTTTTTTTTTTTTTGGGCGTGGGAGGAAACCCACTCGGCTTTATACATCCTAAAGGATATTATATAGCATCTGTCATGAAATGTTCCGTAGTTTCAGTGAAACTAATATGCAATGTATGTAGTTATGAGAGTGAGGAATGTAATTCTGGGCCTCCTGATGTATCCTGGGAGTTTAAGAGGTTAAGCAGTTAAGAAATAAATCTGATTTGCAATGCTGTGTGAACAAAGCCTTTGTTTTGGATGAATGGTGAACACAAATCATCTCGACTTACTACTACTAAACATGGCTGAAAAGCTTTACTGACAATACAACTACATGTTAACCCTTCATAGGGTGACAAATTAAAGATCATAAAGTGTGTTTGTAAGATGTTGGGCCATTGCAAGCCTCCAGAACAGCTTCAATGCACCTGGGCATCAGTTGTACACGTCTCTGGAACTGTACCAAAGGGATGAACTGCATTCTTCACTTGGTGTTCTGATGATGGCAATGCAGAACATTGTCTAAGACATGGCTCAAAAATCTCCCATAGGTGTTCAATTGCGTTGAGATCTGGTGACTGAGAAGGTCACAGAATCCTCATGAAAACATTCAGCGAGCCTTCGTGCTCACCCAACTGATTTTGAAAACAATCAGAAGTGAATCTCCAAGTCCCAGTGATGATCTCATAGTGTGAGCAGGTGAAGAAAGTACCTCCTTAAACCCCTTAAGAGGCCTAATAAACATCTGATTTAGTGTCTGAAAATCTTCACTGGTCTGTACTTTGAGACGGTGCATGATGTGCTTTAATGACCCACACAGGCAACAGACAGTGACAGAAGAGGGGGGAAAATAAACAAAAAACAAAAATTGGCACAGAGATGTAGAAGTAACTGACTTTGGAGTGCATGCAAGATAAGCTCATGCAGCTCTGAGAATATTTGCTTTTTCATAAACAAATCTTCATCCACTCATATTTCTCAGACACAAACAAGCCAGGCAATATGCAAGAATGTCCAGTTCCATCTTTATAGCATTTCCAGGATTTATTTCAGTCTGAGACTCATTATGCGTATGATACTCTGTAACTAGTGTGCACAGCCTTATAACAAAAGCTGTCTCTAATTGTGAGATGCTGTGAACTCTGTTTAAGTGTAATATTCCCACTTTTAGCAAAGTGAAGACATACAAATATGCTCACACACATTCTTCCACCACCGTTGTGTGTGTGTATGTGTGTGTGTGTGTGTGTCTACATCTATGTATGTCGGGGGTGTGGGTTTAAATTCTTCTCTCTAGATGCCCCAAAGCAAAAGCCTTTCTGCTCTTTTCCCTTCATTTCCTGTAGCCATGTTTTCCACCCCAAGGCCATTAACAATTTTTAGTAACAATTTTGAAATGCGGTGGAAGGGAAGAGAACAGGTTTTGATTTATGAAGCACAGTTCTTATTGGAATGTTTAAGCTCCTGATAATACAGTTTAAAATTGTTAACAGATTCTTTCTCATACTCTTTCTCTTTGTCAGAGTTTAATAAATATTTGCCAAGGGTACATTAAAGATGGAAGTTTTCCTGAACTGAAATACACTTTATAAGGAACACATGTACACCTGCTCATTCCAATTATTCCAATTATCCAATCCAGTTATGTGCCAGTGGCGCAATGCACGAAATAATGTTCAGCTAATATTCACATCAGACATCAGGACAGTGACATTGACTGTGGTATGGTTGTTGGAGCCATATGGGCTTCAAGTATTTCAGAAACTGCTGATGTCCTGGGAGTTTCACAAAAAAAAAAAAAAAAAAAAACCCTAAAAACATTGAGTGACTGAGAGTTCTGTGGGTGGAAATGCCTTGTTGATAAGAGAGGTCAAAGGAAAATGGCCAGATTGGTTCAAACTGCTAGGAATGCTACAACAACTCAAATAATCACTCTTTACAAATTTGGCGAGCAGAAAAGCATCTCAGCATCAATCATGCACATTACTGTTACATCATATGAGAAGCCCATATGAGCACTCTACTCAAGCATGTTTGACTGCACTATGAGATGTACAAGTAGAAGTTCAAAACGATGTGGTGAGATAATAATAATAATAAGCTTACCATGCAAATAAACGGACAACCAACCAGCCAATCAGAGCCCTGGGTCAGAAACTTACAGACAAATCTCCTGTATTGGATATACTGCAATTTTTCAGTTCGATTCAAGTAGCATTATTAGCATGACTGTATATGATACAATGCTGCCCAGACACCAGAAGCACAGAACAGAAAATATCACCATCAATACTACTACTACTACTACCATTAATAATAATAATAATAATAATAATAATAATAATAACAACAGCAACAATAAATACTGTGGATGGTCCCACATTGATACCCTGAAGATTGCACTTCCTAGAACCAGTTATTTTGAGTTCCCTTTCATCTTATTTCTTTCAAGGTTTCTTCCTCATGTCTTCTCAGAGAGCTTTTCCTCAATACTGTCACTTCTTGCATTCTCATTAGGGATCTAAATACACATCTGGATTTCTGTAAAGCTGCTTTGTGTTAATATCTATTGTTAAAATTGAACTGAATTGAATACTGACAGCTGGGATATTGGTAATATCAATACTAATAGCAGTGGTCATAGTGATCATAATAGCAGGAATACTATTACAGGAATAGGAAAATAATGAATAAAAACAACAGGAGTATCAACCTTAATGAAAACAATAATTACAGAAGGCATTTTGGGCTGTAACAATTGAGACGGTTGGAGATGGTTTAGGCTCTCTGTGCAGTCGATGTTTAACAAAAAGAGTCCAAGACAGAATCCAATAATCAGAAATCCATTAAACACGCACGTCAAATCATGGGTAAATCCACAGATCAGAACAACAGAAAGAGTAAATCCAAAGAAGAATCAACAAGGAACAGCAAGGGGCAGAACACTGGGACACAAAAACACAGATCGAAGGCTCAGAACTTACTCATTACAAGAACAACAATGTTGTTATTCCCCACCTACAACTGATAAAAGCCACCAAAACACACCCTCAACTTGACATTTCAACTCATCATCTTGGGGTAGTCTTCTCAACTACCAGTTCCTGCCCCGTTTACGGAGTGATGTCAATTCAAAATGGCCGCTCACACCGCAATGTCCCCTTCTCTACTTTTACATTAGTTGATAGCGGTATTGGCTTTAGATCAGTTAATATACAGTTATAGATGCTGTTTTTGCTGTGCTGCAATTTCATTCCCAAATGTTGCATAAATATTTAAAGTTTGCTATAGTAGAACAGTGAAGTAGCTTTTTAATATGTGCTTTACGTGCTCTAACAGAGCAAACAAAAGACACGCTTTTACGGACGTGTCCATGTTTTTTTTCCACCTCGTACATGCGAACGTGCCAAGGTGGGAAATGACATTATTTATCACTTACAAAGTGCCGGGAATACAGCATTAGAGAAACATAGAACAGGAAGTAGTTATAACTCAGGGGAGGGTTCTCTCATGTCACGGCCTGAGCTGAAGTGACAGTGGGTAGGAGTTGGGGTGTTTTTTTAAGAGTCAGACGTGTCACAATCTGACTCTCATGTTGATACATATTTTTGTTGTTGCTGTGTGCCCTGTTTTTTTCATGTCACTTAAGTTTAGGATCAGAATTTGAAATTTTGGGCGTGAAAAGGTTTTATATATATATATATATATATATATATACATACAGGTGCATCTCAATAAATTAGAATGTCGTGGAAAAGTTCATTTATTTCAGTAATTCAACTCAAATTGTGAAACTCGTGTATTAAATAAATTCAATGTACACAGACTGAAGTAGTTTAAGTCTTTGGTTCTTTTAATTGTGATGATTTTGTCTCACATTTAACAAAAACCCACCAATTCACTATCTCAACAAATTAGAATATGGTGACATGCCAATCAGCTAATCAACTCAAAACACCTGCAAAGGTTTCCTGAGCCTTCAAAATGGTCTCTCAGTTTGGTTCACTAGGTAAGCCACAAACATTCATTGCCAAAGAAGCTGGCTGTTCACAGAGTGCTGTATCCAAGCATGTTAACAGAAAGTTGAGTGGAAGGAAAAAGTGTGGAAGAAAAAGATGCACAACCAACCGAGAGAACCGCAGCCTTATGAGGATTGTCAAGCAAAATCGATTCAAGAATTTGAGTGAACTTCACAAGGAATGGACTGAGGCTGGGGTCAAGGCATCAAGAGCCACCACACACAGACGTGTCAAGGAATTTGGCTACAGTTGTCGTATTCCTCTTTTTAAGCCACTCCTGAACCACAGACAACGTCAGAGGCATCTTACCTGAGCTAAGGAGAAGAAGAACTGGACTGTTGCCCAGTGGTCCAAAGTCCTCTTTTCAGATGAGAGCAAGTTTTGTATTTCATTTGGAAACCAAGGTCCTAGAGTCTGGAGGAAGGGTGGAGAAGCTCATAGCCCAAGTTGCTTGAAGTCCAGTGTTAAGTTTCCACAGTCTGTGATGATTTGGGGTGCAATGTCATCTGCTGGTGTTGGTCCATTGTGTTTTTTGAAAAGCAAAGTCACTGCATCCATTTACCAAGAAATTTTGGAGCACTTCATGCTTCCTTCTGCTGACCAGCTTTTTGAAGATGCTGATTTCATTTTCCAGCAGGATTTGGCACCTGCCCACACTGCCAAAAGCACCAAAAGTTGGTTAAATGACCATGGTGTTGGTGTGCTTGACTGGCCAGCAAACACACCAGACCTGAACCCCATAGAGAATCTATGGGGTATTGTCAAGAGGAAAATGAGAAACAGGAGACCAAAAAATGCAGATGAGCTGAAGGCCACTGTCAAAGAAACCTGGGCTTCCATACCACCGTGCCACAAACTGATCACCTCCATGCCACGCTGAATTGAGGCAGCAATTAAAGCAAAAGGAGCCCCTACCAAGTATTGAGTACATGTACAGTAAATGAACATACTTTCCAGAAGGCCAACAATTCACTAAAAATGTTTTTTTATTGGTCTTATGAAATATTCTAATTTGTTGAGATAGTGAATTGGTGGGTTTTTGTTAAATGTGAGCCAAAATCATCACAATTAAAAGAACCAAAGACTTAAACTACTTCAGTCTGTGTACACTGAATTTATTTAATACACGAGTTTCACAATTTGAGTTGAATTACTGAAATAAATGAACTTTTTCACGACATTCTAATTTATTGAGATGCACCTGTATGTATGTATATATATATATATATATATATATATATATATATATATATATATATATATATATATATATATATATATATATATATATATATTTTTTTTTTTTTACAGGAAGTGCATCTCTGCCTCAAACTCATCTATCATCCAGTGAGCACACAGTTTCTCCTCACAGTTTCTTTCAGGGCAATGACACTACCTGGTCAGATTCTCTCTCTCTCTTCAGTTGTGTTGTGTCTGTTGTAACTGAAGTCATGCCTGTTGTTGTCTATCTCCTTCCGCCCTCTTTCTCTCTCTTTCTTCATCCCCCTCTCTCTGAAGTTTATGAGAGCAACAGCTGCATCCTTTTCGCGACTACCCCCCACCCCGTCCCTCCTGCTCCTGCTATAGCTATACAGAACCTGTTTGTCCTTGTCAGTGGCACGCATGCGTGCACACACACACACACACACACACACACACACACAGTAGACATTGCGTTACACATTGCACTGTAACACAGTGTTATAACTTCACACCCCACACTGCACCAAATGAGCCTCTAAAACACTCCACTACAACTGACACACACACACACACACACACACGCTCTTACGAAACAGTATGCTCACTTATGAAACACACACACAGTCTTATGACTCTCTTATGAAACAGTATGATTGTGGAATTGTGCTGCAGAGACAAAGGCGTAGAACAGACTTCTATTTAGCCCAGAACAGCTGTCTGTGTCTTGAACTTAGCTGAACATTTGTGCTGCAGCACATGCCATTTGTGTGTGTGGAAACAAGCAGGAGAAGCATGGTATGTCTCAGTATAGCAGCTCTAATTTAAAAAGACCTTACTGGGAGAGACAATGGGAGAGGAGTGCAAAAATGGGAGGGGGGAGAGGGAGAGAGAGAGAGAGAGAGAGAGAGAGAGAGAGAGAGAGAGAGAGAAGGGGGCTGGTGGACTCTCAGCTGTCCTACTCATGGATAAAGCCCGATTTTCAGGCAATGAACCTGAAACCAGCTGTGGCCATCACACACACACACACACACACACACACAGATACTTGTGTATTATGTATTGGAGTGCTGGGGGTGAGAGAGAGACAGAGAGAGAGAGAGAGACAGAAACAGGTGAGGTGAGGCAGTTTATTAGACAGCGTGGGGTGAGGCAGTGTTTGAGACACTGTGGGGTGAGGCAGTGTGAGAGAGTGTAGGGTGAGGCAGTGTGTTAGGCAGTGTGGGGTGAGGCAGTGTGTTAGACAGCGTGGGGTGAGGCAGTGTGTTAGGCAGCGTGGGGTGAGGCAGTGTGTTAGACAGGGTGGGGTGAGGCAGTGTGTTAGACAGCGTGGGGTGAGGCAGTGTTTGAGAGTGTGGGGGAGGCAGTGTGTTAGGCAGTGTAGGGGGAGGCAGTGTGTTAGGCAGTGTAGGGGGAGGCAGTGTGTTAGGCAGTGTAGGGGGAGGCAGTGTGTTAGGCAGCGTGGGGTGAGGCAGTGTGTTAGACAGCGTGGGGTGAGGCAGTGTGTTAGGCAGCGTGGGGTGAGGCAGTGTGTGAGACAGCGTGGGGTGAGGCAGTGTGTGAGACAGCGTGGGGTGAGGCAGTGTGTTAGACAGCGTGGGGTGAGGCAGTGTTTGAGACACTGTGGGGTGAGGCAGTGTGTGAGACAGCGTGGGATGAGGCAGTGTGTGAGACAGCGTGGGATGAGGCAGTGTGTGAGACAGCGTGGGATGAGGCAGTGTGTGAGACAGCGTGGGATGAGGCAGTGTGTTAGACAGCGTTGGGTGAGGCAGTGTGTTAGACAGCGTGGGGTGAGGCAGTGTGTGAGACAGCGTGGGGTGAGGCAGTGTGTTAGACAGCGTGGGGTGAGGCAGTGTGTGAGACAGCGTGGGGTGAGGCAGTGTGTGAGACAGCGTGGGGTGAGGCAGTGTGTGAGACAGCGTGGAGTGAGGCAGTGTGTGAGACAGCGTGGGATGAGGCAGTGTGTGAGAGTGTGGGGTGAGGCAGTATGTGAGTGTGGGGTGAGGCAGTGAGGCAAACCTAACACACACACACACAGCCTTCAACCTTCCAGTTGCTGTGTTAATGGTGTCTTTATTAATATTCACCCTAAACAGCTTGTACTGCTGCATTGGAAGAACAGGGGTGTGTGTGTGTGTGTGTGTGTGTGAGTGTGTGTGTGTGTGTGTGTGTGATTTACAGTCATTAATGGGTGTGTGAACATATGGCTAAGTAAAGACAAGACATGCTAATGTTATCATTTGTATCTGCACATGCAGTCTCACCCTATATTTCTTTCTTTCTCTCTCTCTCTCTCAGTATCAATCTCTCTCTGTGGAGTATGTTTTATATACTGTACAGGTGGAAAAAATATGAAGAAGTAAATCATGTTATGACAACACAATATTATAGTTGTTAAATTATCACGTTTAATCACTGAATGGATTAAATTAGTTTCTTAGAAAAACTGTGAAAATAGCTATTTCACAGATGGGCACGGTGGCTTAGTGGTTAGCATGTTTGCCTCGCACCTCCGGGGATGGGGGTTTGAATCCCACCTCTGCCCTGTGTGCATGTTTGCATGTGCATGTTTGCATGTTCTCCCAATGCTTCAGGGGTTTTCTCCGGGTAGTCCAGTTTCCTTCCCCAGTCCAAAGACTAGGCTGATTGACATTTCCAGATAGATTGTGCGTAGTGTGTGAATGGGTGTGTGATTGTGCCCTGCAGTGGGTTGGCATCCCGTCCAGTGTGTCCCCTGCCTTGTGCCCTGGGACAGGCTCCAGGCTGCCCATGACCCTGTGAAGGATAAGTGGTATGAAAGATGGATGGATGGATGTTCACTTTGTGGCCCACACTAGCTCATACTACACTCAAACACCAGGCAAACTAGAACCAAACAGCAGCTCGCACTACATTCAATCACCAGCTCAAATTACACCCTAACTCAAACTAAGCCCAAACACTAGCGCACACTGCACTCAACCACCATTTCACACTACACCCAAACACCAGCCCAAATCACACCTATGTTGAGGCAGGAGTATGTTCAGGAGCCAAGTGGTGTGATCTTCATACATAGGCAACTTATTTTGTTGCCTTTTTTCGTGTATTCCTTATAATCCTGAGATGTGAGAGACACAGAGAGCCAAGCTGTACCAAAGAAGAAAATAGGAACTGTATTTGCTAACGCATAGACACAAAGAGAGTGTAACATTATATATATATATATATATATATATATATATATACAGGTGCATCTCAATAAATTAGAATGTCGTGGAAAAGTTCATTTATTTCAGTAATTCAACTCAAATTGTGAAACTCGTGTATTAAATAAATTCAATGCACACAGACTGAAGTAGTTTAAGTCTTTGGTTCTTTTAATTGTGATGATTTTGGCTCACATTTAACAAAAACCCACCAATTCACTATCTCAACAAATTAGAATATTTCATAAGACCAATAAAAAAAACACTTTTAGTGAATTGTTGGCCTTCTGGAAAGTATGTTCATTTACTGTACATGTACCCAATACTTGGTAGGGGCTCCTTTTGCTTTAATTACTGCCTCAATTCAGCGTGGCATGGAGGTGATCAGTTTGTGGCACTGCTGAGGTGGTATGGAAGCCCAGGTTTCTTTGACAGTGGCCTTCAGCTCATCTGCATTTTTTGGTCTCCTGTTTCTCATTTTCCTCTTGACAATACCCCATAGATTCTCTATGGGGTTCAGGTCTGGTGAGTTTGCTGGCCAGTCAAGCACACCAACACCATGGTCATTTAACCAACTTTTGGTGCTTTTGGCAGAGTGGGCAGGTGCCAAATCCTGCTGGAAAATGAAATCAGCATTTTCAAAATGCTGGTCAGCTGAAGGAAGCATGAAGTGCTCCAAAATTTCTTGGTAAACGGGTACAGTGACTTTGGTTTTCAAAAAACACAATGGACCAACACCAGCAGATGACATTGCACCCCAAATCATCACAGACTGTGGAAACTTAACACTGGACTTCAAGCAACTTGGGCTATGAGCTTCTCCACCCTTCCTCCAGACTCTAGGACCTTGGTTTCCAAATTAAATACAAAACTTGCTCCCATCTGAAAAGAGGACTTTGGACCACTGGGCAACAGTCCAGTTCTTCTTCTCCTTAGCCCAGGCAAGACGCCTCTGACGTTGTCTGTGGTTCAGGAGTGGCTTAACAAGAGGAATACGACAACTTTAGCCAAATTCCTTGGCACATCTGTGTGTGGTGGCTCTTGATGCCTTGACCCCAGCCTCAGTCCATTCCTTGTGAAGTTCACTCAAATTCTTGAATCGATTTTGCTTGACAATCCTCATAAGGCTGCGGTTCTCTCGGTTGGTTGTGCATCTTTTTCTTCCACACTTTTTCCTTCCACTCAACTTTCTGTTAACATGCTTGGATACAGCACTCTGTGAACAGCCAGCTTCTTTGGCAATGAATGTTTGTGGCATACCTAGTGAACCAAACTGAGAGACCATTTTGAAGGCTCAGGAAACCTTTGCAGGTGTTTTGAGTTGATTAGCTGATTGGCATGTCACCATATTCTAATTTGTTGAGATAGTGAATTGGTGGGTTTTTGTTAAATGTAAACCAAAATCATCACAATTAAAAGAACCAAAGACTTAAACTACTTCAGTCTGTGTGCACTGAATTTATTTATTACACGAGTTTCACAATTTGAGTTGAATTACTGAAATAAATGAACTTTTTCACGACATTCTAATTTATTGAGATGCACCTGTATATATATATATATATATATATATATATATATATATATATATATATATATATATATATATCTATCTCAGTACTGTGCATAAGTTTTAGGCAGGTGTGAAAAAATGCTGTAAAGTAAGAATGCTTTCAAAAATAGACATGTTAATAGTTTATATTTATCAATTAACAAAATGCAAAGTGAGTGAACAGAAGAAAAATCTACATCAAATCAATATTTCATGTGACAACCCTTTGTCTTCAAAACAGCATCAATCAGCAACATTCTTCTAGGTACATTTGCACAAAGTTAGAAGGGGTTAACTCTGCAGGTAGGTTGGCCAAGGTTATATCTTGGATAACTAACCACAGTTCTTCTGTGGATTTAGGCAGCCTCAGTTGCTTTTCTCTCTTCATGTAATCCCAGACAGACTCGATGATTTTGAGATCAGGGCTCTGTGGGGGCCATACCATCACTTCCAGGACTCCTTGTGCTTCTTTACGCTGTAGACAGTTCTTAATGACTTTGATGATCATTAGCACGTGTTTGGTATAGTGGTTTAATCATGCACCTGAATATATGCCTACAAAATCCCTGACTTTGTGCAAGTGTACCTAGAAGAATTGATACTGTTTTGAAGACAAAGGGTGTGATATACAGGGTGTTGATTTTGATTTGATATTGATTTGATGTAGATTTTTCTTCTGTTCACTCACTTTGCATTTTATTAATTTATAAATATAAACTATTAACTATTAACATGTCTGTTTTTGAAAGCGTTCTTACTTTACAGCTTTTTTTCCCACACCTGCCCAAAACTTTTAGACAGTACTATATACAGGTGCATCTCAATAAATTAGAATGTCGTGGAAAAGTTCATTTATTTCAGTAATTCAACTCAAATTGTGAAACTCGTGTATTAAATAAATTCAATGCACACAGACTGAAGTAGTTTAAGTCTTTGGTTCTTTTAATTGTGATGATTTTGGCTCACATTTAACAAAAACCCACCAATTCACTATCTCAACAAATTAGAATATGGTGACATGCCAATCAGCTAATCAACTCAAAACACTTGCAAAGGTTTCCTGAGCCTTCAAAATGGTCTCTCAGTTTGGTTCACTAGGTAAGCCACAAACATTCATTGCCAAAGAAGCTGGCTGTTCACAGAGTGCTGTATCCAAGCATGTTAACAGAAAGTTGAGTGGAAGGAAAAAGTGTGGAAGAAAAAGATGCACAACAATGTAGTAAATGAAACAAAGTCGATATTTGGTGTGACAATAAAATAAAATAAAATAAAAATAGTAGTCTCCGGTACAATTAGTGCAGTTTTATAAGGAAATGAGCTGATAAGTTTTATTGAGCATCTTGCAGAACCAGACACAGTTCTTCTGGAGACTTTTACTTTCGCACTTGCTTCTTATTTTTGCAGCAAAACCCAGCAGCCTTCATTGTGTTTTTTGTCTGAAAAGTGTCTCTTACATAATATGCTGCTTTCTTTAATGACATACAAACATTTTTCTGTAACATTTCATTTTGTGCTACAAAACTAATGTTGGGGAATCTAAAATGTTTTTTGTACTGATTTGATAATGTAGAAGTCATCAAATAAAACAAAAAACAAAGTTTGTACTAAAAAAAAATAGGGTGCCTAAAACTTTTGCACAGTAGAATTATTGTACTGTGCAAAAGTTTTAGGCACCCAATTTTTTTTAGTACAAACTTTGTTTTTTGTTTTATTTGATGACTTCTACAGTATCAAATCATATATATTTATATGTATATATAGCTACTTGTTCTAGCATGTCCAGCACAGTATCAGTTTAGTATCTAGTGCCTGGTAGGATACTGTGTGTCCAGAGTCAGGGGTTTCATCAGACTAATGAATTCAAGGAAGAGTCATTTTAGCTACGAATAAAAACACTTATCCTCTCTACATTAATGGAATGATGGGACTCCAGACAGCAGTTCTGCCCTGTGATCGCTAAGACATACCCATGGGGCTTATTAGCATTCAGCCCCATGCCTCCTAGCTTTTTATTGGTGGAGGTTATTTATGGATATAATTTGATAGGCTGGAGAATAGCATGGGGCAGCGTGTGAAGTTATAGTGGGATGGAGTAATTGAATACATTTCGGAATGTCGTGTTCAAATCACCAGCAGACCTTAACATTTAACGCTATTTACCTACACAGTGTGTGTCGGTGTGGTTGTGGTCTCTAATGATCTCTGTTGTCAAGAGATCGTTTCCCCTATGGTTTCATAATGAATGACAAACATGCATACGCCCTGCGTGCCTGCTGAGATTCACTCTTAACACACATTACCCATAATTCTCTTTATCCTCATTAAGTTACCATCCCTGCACGATAGAGCTCACTAATTATGAGCAGTGTATATACTGAGTGAGTCCACAAAATGCCAAGAGGCATTGCAAGCTTAGCATGCTGCCCTCCACTACTCCCTCTCTTGCCTAAATGTGTGTACAAGAGGCAACACATACACACACAAACTACATGACATTACTTTAAGCAAAAGATAAAAAGACAGTTCTTTTCTAATGAGGTATGTAATGTAGAGAGAGAGAGAGACAAAGAGAGAGAGAGACAGAGGGAGGGAGGGAGGGAGGGAGGGAGCGAGAGAGAGAGAGAGAGGGAGGGAGGGAGCGAGGGAGGGAGGGAGCGAGAGAGAGAGAGAGAGAGAGAGAGAGAGAGAGTATACACTGATATATTTAACAAGGAAAAACAGGATGCGCTTTTCATTGCCTGACACCATCAGACGCCTCATCAGTGTACTGTGGTAAAGTGATAGTTCCTCACTGGCTACCTCATTAGAGACTGCACTCACACAGATCTTCCCCTCTCTCCCCTTTTTTCCCTTCTCTCTTTGTCTCAACCACCCTCCTGCGTTCTCTTAAATTGCTGCCATTAGCCGAGTGCAGGGCTGTTTGTTTCCATATTTCCTATTGGATTCTATTTGTCTGCTGCTCTGTGTGCATGTGTGTGTGTGTGTCTGTTTGTGTGTGGCAAGCTCATTATAGGAATAGCCAAACCAACAAGGTTAGAGAGCACCATAAAACAGTTTTTCTGGTCGCCTTGTGTATATATATGAACACACACACGCTCACACACCCACAGCAGAAAGATTAGAGTAGATTAAAGAGTATACCTCATTAGAGTGTGTTGCAGTCTCGCAGCTATAACTCATGCAGCACACACTGTTGCCTGGCACAAAGCCATCTCCATCACAACCTAAACACTACCACAAAACCACATCCATCACAACCTAAATACTAACACAAAGCCACCTCCATCACGACCTAAACACTAGCACAAAGCCACCTCCATCACAACCTAAACACTACAACAAAGCCACCTCCATCACAACCTAAACACTAACACAAAGCCACCTCCATCACAACCTAAACACTACAACAAAGCCACCTCCATCACAACCTAAACACTAACACAAAGCCACCTCCATCACAACCTAAACACTAGCACAAAGCCACCTCCATCACAACCTAAACACTAGCACAAAGCCGCCTCAATCACAACCTAAACACTAGCAAAGCCACCTACATCACAACCTAAACACTACAACAAAACCACATCCATCACAACCTAAACACCTGCACAAAGCCACCTCCATCACAACCTAAACACTAGCACAAAGCCACCTCCATCACAACCTAAACACTAGCACAAAGCCACCTCCATCACAACCTAAACACTACCACAAAACCACCTCCATCACAACCTAAACACTACAACAAAGCCACATCCATCACAACCTAAACACTAGCACAAAACCACCGCCATCACAACCTAAACACTAGCAAAGCCACCTACATCACAACCTAAACACTAGAACAAAGCCACCTCCATCACAACCTAAACACTAGCAAAGCCACCTCCATCACAACCTAAACACTACAACAAAGCCACCTCCATCACAACCTAAACACTAGCACAAACCCACCTCCATCACAACCTAAACACTAGCACAAACCCACCTCCATCACAACCTAAACACTACCACAAAGCCACCTCCATCACAACCTAAACACTACCACAAAACCACCTCCATCACAACCTAAACACTACCACAAAACCACCTCCATCACAACCTAAACACTACAACAAAGCCACATCCATCACAACCTAAACACTAGCACAAAGCCACCTCAATCACAACCTAAACACTACAACAAAGCCACCTCAATCACAACCTAAACACTACAACAAAGCCACATCCATCACAACCTAAACACTACAACAAAACCACCTCCATCACAACCTAAACACTACTACAAAACCACCTCCATCACAACCTAAACACTACAACAAAGCCACCTCCATCACAACCTAAACACTAGCACAAAGCCACCTCCATCACAACCTAAACACTAGCACAAAGCCACCTCCATCACAACCTAAACACTAGCACAAGCTACCTCCATCACAACCTAAACACTACCACAAAACCACCTCCATCACAACCTAAACACTAGCACAAAGCCACCTCAATCACAACCTAAACACTACAACAAAGCCACCTCCATCACAACCTAAACACTACCACAAAGCCACCTCCATCACAACCTAAACACTACCACAAAGCCACCTCCATCACAACCTAAACACTACCACAAAACCACCTCCATCACAACCTAAATACTAACATAAAGCCACCTCCATCACAACCTAAACACTACCACAAAACCACCTCCATCACAACCTAAACACTAGCACAAAGCCACCTCAATCACAACCTAAACACTACAACAAAGCCACATCCATCACAACCTAAACACTACCACAAAACCACATCCATCACAACCTAAACACTACAACAAAGCCACCTCCATCACAACCTAAACACTACCACAAAACCACCTCCATCACAACCTAAACACTAGCACAAAGCCACCTCAATCACAACCTAAACACTACAACAAAGCCACCTCCATCACAACCTAAACACTACCACAAAACCACCTCCATCACAACCTAAACACTAGCACAAAGCCACCTCAATCACAACCTAAACACTACAACAAAGCCACCTCCATCACAACCTAAACACTACCACAAAACCACCTACATCACAACCTAAACACTACAACAAAGACAAAACATGACAGACTGCAATGGATTCTGCATTAAAACAAACTCAGAATCAACAAATACCTCATACCCAGTATAAGCACACAGTATACTATCACACAACAATCTTGAGTCTAACAGAAACTCACCACCAACCTAAATCCCACACTAACATCACTCACAGAAACACACAAACCTGCCTTTATCACAAACTTAACAACAGTTCAAACAGAACCTCATTTGGTAAAACATTCCTGGGTTTGGATGAAAATACCATCAGTGCTACAGGCTACACAACACTCAGCCACTACGACGCTTTATAATGGAGTTCTAATGTTGCTTTATGATGGCGATGGTTTATAATGGAGACAATATTATAGAGGCACAAAATTGGCAATTTAATGAAGCTTTTGTAAAAAGTATGTTTCTGGAACAATTGAAACTTTTTCTCACATATGAATCAGACTGTAAACTCGTTGACCACTCACTTTATAATGGCGACTAGTGAGTCAGACTTTCACAGCTCATCCCTTCATCTATTCCTTGTTCCATATCTTTATTGTCCCGACAGTTCATCCTTTCTCTATTGGTCCTCACCCTTGTCTTTTTTTGTAGCCAGTGCATGTTTCCTCCAATGCATATTGTGTGTGTGTGTGTATGTATATGAGAGAGAGAGAGAGAGAGAGAGAGAGAGAGAGAGAGAGAGAGAAGCATTTAACGCCGTTTCACAGAGCTCCCCAGCTGCAGCAGTAAAACAGCATGCACAAACAATGCCACCCACATCTATATTTTATGACATGAATCTGGAAGAGAGCGAGCCAGATGGGTCTCTAGTGGCTACTCTGCCTCTCAAGCACTCATTAATTACCCAACTCCCCTTTGTATCCCACTTTCCCATGTCCATCATGTGTGTCATTGAGATTATTTAAATTAATAACGAACACCAAAAAAAAACAAAAAAAAAACACAGCACCTAGATCAAGTCAGTTAGCAGGTGATACTGGTTAATCTCAACATCATGTTTGCCTCAGGCTGAACACATCGACACATTCAATTCAATATTGATCATTCAAGCAGGTCAAACCTTTCATCTGCCCTTACAAAATTCCTAAAAAAAATAAAATAAAATAAAATAAAAATAAAAAAAACATACAGTTGAAGGGAAAAAAAGATGTAATGGGTCAGGAAACACCGGGATGCCTTCCAGGGATGTCAAATCTCCTTGCGTAATGGAACCTCGTAACTTTGGATGGATACAGAGGAATATGAGAGAATCGAAAATCTGTTTAAAACCTGCCTTTACCTTCTGCGGTGTAACTATAACTACACTTGCATTTTAAAAAAAAGTGTATTTTAGTTACAGTACATTTAGGTATACTACAGCACTGTTGAATGCTAGATGCTATTCTGATTGGTCAGAAGGTGTTCATTAATTTTCTTTATACCAAGGTGTGGTATTTTTTTTTAACAAAGGAAAAACATAATACTTGTGGATATGGTTAGGTTTTCTGTTAGGAGACATTTTTAACATGAATGGAAGGAGTCTGGGGTTTCAGCACTCTGTAACAGCCAGGACAGAGGAGTTTGCGCTTTGACTTTTCTCAGTATTAGGTACGTTTCCGTCCACGTATTTTCATGCAAATTTTGGGATTGAAAAAAAAAAGCAGGATGGAAACACTAGATGCGAATAAAATCTCATAAAAAAAAAACGTAGGCACTCAATTGAGGTGGATAATTTTTTTTATTTGATAAGAATATTCCTCAATGCGCGTCAAAAAAGTCATGTGACAAATCACGTGATTGGATAATTGGCTCAGAATATTAAAAATGGCGGAGATGCGCCAGTTTCCCTGGAAGTGGCAACTTAAATTCGCAACTTGGATGGAAACATTGCCAAGCTGTATATTTGTCTTATTCACTTTGAGAGAGAGAATACAGTTGGGGAGCAAATTACTGTTTATAATTGCTATAACAAAGTTAACGGTAACAGGAACTAACTTGTCCCGCAGTTAAATTCCATAACATTAAATGCAAATGCTATGTGTCATTCATGAATAATTAATAAATGAACCATTGTAATTATTGGCAGATCACTGTGGTGTAAGTGGAACAACACACTTCAAACCCTGATGTTATATAAAAAATAATCAATTTCGTGTCAAGCCACACTGCACCACTCTGACGTGGATTACTATCGTTTAACAGAACAATCTGTCATGTGTTATGTCTTGCATAACAAGAATTGGACAGCAGTTCTGGGTTGCAGGGTTTATATTAATCGTTCAAATGCGTATATTATCGTTTCAACATAAACATGTAATAATTGATATGATGAGGTTTTCCTTAAGGAGATGATTCTTTAGTGTTTATGGAAGGAGTCTCCCTGTCAGCTGTAACTTTACATTTCCGACAACGTGGTGCAGCTAGCTAGCCAATACCCACAACTTTTAACCTACAACAGTTTAAGAAAAATACTAGTTTCTAAAACAAAGTTGAAAATTTGTTAACGGGCCATAAGTCTTGAGTGGTGTAACGGTAATTTGGAGTGCCCCCGTATTGTTTTAGCCTTGAATCTTTGAATCTCAGCTGTGATCTAAACAGACATATAAACACACACATACACAGTCAGAGGGAGAGTCCACACGTGAAAAGAGTCTGGTCTCGGACTTACGGTACTGGTGGCATCACCAGATGTTGTTTACTCACAGACTGGCTTGAAGCATAATTTCTAATCACTGACTACATTTAACACCTTCAACTCACAACTTATTATTCAGTTATGCACCTTAATGCATAAGCTATTATGAATTATCTGATGAGTTATAAAGGGTTAAATGTCTTTTAGTCCTTTTTTAAAATTTTTTTTTTTACAGGTGATAACCTAAGAGCAATTCTCCTGTATGATTATTATTTTGTCTTAGGATTGTGCATTATTTACCACAAAAAAATGTAACCTATCACCAAGAGAGAACACAAACAAGAATGCTATGATTCTGTTATGCCGTGTATTATTCTGTTATCCTCCAGGTGACAGCCACAGCTAGAAAAGAACAGAGAGAGAGAGAGAGAGAGAGAGAGAGAGAGAGAGAGAGAGAGAGAGAGAGAGAGAGAGAGAGAGAAGAAATACACTTTAAAGTGATGGTAGGGTTTGATTGGCATGACTGGGAGGGGAAGCACAAGCACACTGACATTTAGAGTGTGCGATAACAAACCAGTCTCTCTGCCTTCAGTCACACGTGCGCACACACACACACACACACACACACACACACAATACAACTGAGAGTACTCCTGATGGGCTGATGGAATAGCCTGAGGACTACTATCTCTCTCTCTCTCTCTCTCTTGCTAGAAATGCAGCATCACTAAGCCCCCACTGTGCATCACCCAAAGTGCACTTTAAAAATGCAGTAAGCAGGAATAAGGAACGCTTGGCCTCCTGATTCCAGAGTGTGTTCTCACTCTAACCCAAGCTTCCTTTAACTTGTTGCAAGTGCATATTTGAGCTGTTTGCTATAACGAGATGCATTGTGTTAATATTTTACATTGTGTTAATATTTTACATTGTGTTAATATTTTGACACGTGGTTTATTTCAGCCAAGGGCAGGGAACAACACCTGCCGAGATCTTCCAACAAAATCACAACAAGAGTATACGATACAATAGCGTTTGCAATAAATACTGTTGTCATGCAGCCATCTTTCCCTTTCTTCTTCTTGCCTCATCAACTGTACATGTCGAAACTTGTTCACTTCATAAAGCTAACTGAAATCTGTGGCGTTGTGATCTTGCTGAAATTGTTAACCATCACTCACTGCACTATCTGCGAGTCAGCTACTCATTTGTCTTGTTGCTTAGTACAGAATTGTTTCTGTTGCTCGGTATGTGCCACTTGGTTGTGGTTGAGTGGTCCTCCCTTGCCATACTTCATCCTTCACTACTGAGCTTGCAAAGTTAGCTGGAATGTGCCAACAGACTTGGGTTCCATCTTGTCCCTTTGCATGTCTGTCAAGTGGCATCTCCCTTGGCACTTTGACTCAGTCCCACAGCCCCCATGGACTCCTGATAAGTGTGTCTGTGACTTAGCACACCTAACGCAGTTGAGTGGCTCTCCATCGCTATACCTCCCACTGTTTGCTGTTGAGCCTGCTATGCTAGCTAGACTTCTAACAAACAACACTGGGCCTGGAGTAGGGTGTCCCTACATATGCCCTCATTCTTCCCTCCAGGCCTCTTTTGGTGTCTCCAGTCAGACTTTTCCAGATGCACTGCCATTTAGGCAGTTATTGGGCATGTGGCTAAGTGGCACAAGTGTGTCACTTCATATATAGCCTACTACTGGGTTAGCCAGATTCCTAATACTCACTGGGTACAGAATCCCTCTATTGATCCTTCATTCTCTCCCACCGAGTAATTTTTTAAAAACTTTTCTCTGTGGTGCTTTTCTCATCTCTCATCATCACATCCCTTGCACCCAAAGATGCGGGCCTGTGGCTACGTACCGCTAGAGTGTTCATGTTTTCCCCATCATAACACATGTTTCTCTTGGTTAGCCATCAAGCTTGCCTAATGAGCCATGCTGCACAACTAGTGCATGTGAAGCCAGGGTCTGAGCCCCCTGAAATCTAAGGATGAGCACTGAATATGTGTCTGTGTGTGGCCGGGAGCTGGTTTTCCCTCCCATCCACATCCGATGAGTTATGTCTATGTCTATGGCCATGTCTTTTTCCAGGCTGACTGCAAACTTATAGTCAAACTGTAAAGTTCATCACTGTCTTCATTGGCCAGAATCTGAACTACCAGCTTGCATGCAGCGCTAACAGGCTCTAAACAAGCCGTGACAGCCAACCTTCAAATGGCCGGCCTAAATTGGATTGGGTACTGTCGTGCAGCACCACGTTTACACAGCACAAGTCACAAAGGATTTCACTGTTCAGAACAAGGAGTTATACTCAACATGAGTTATACACAACATACTTCCTTGTTCAGAAGGACAGTAGTTTTCTAACTATTCTAGATTTGAGAGGGCTGAACTTGTTCCCTGCGATTCACATGTTGCCGCTATCAGATGTTATTTATGCCATGAAACCACAGGACTCCATATCAGTGGAGCTGCATGATGCATATCTCCATGTCCCCATCGCCCCAGAACACAGATGCTTTTGAGGTTCGCCTTCCAAGGACAGGCATTCCAATTCAAAGTCTTACCCTTTGACCTTTCTCCAGCTGGAACTGATGGTGGTTTATCTTGCCCTCAAATTCTTCTTACAAATTTCAAGATACTGCCATCTGCTGCTATTCAGACATCATTGTGACAGTCTGATCACAAATCACCAGGCTAGCACAAGGCTGGATAGTGCTCTCCATTTTGCAGGTGGACCGAACCACGGAAGGCCTCACTGAGAGCAACTCACTTGCTGGGATGATGCAGTGGACATGCCGTCAAGCCAACACACACACCTGGTGGAATTGTGTCTGCACCCAGAAGTGGTGTCCTCTGGGAAACCCTTGCATTGTTTACTGCACTTCTCCCTGGTAGTTGGACAGTCCGCTGGGACAGAAAGTGCACTGGCCCACAAAAGGCATCACTGTCTACTATATGCATTTCCACCTCTATCACCAATTCTGCCCATGCTACACAGAAGTCATCAATCAAACAACAGAGTCCTGCTTGTGGCCATGAAATGGCCACGAAGACCTTGGTTTGCACTGCTGCTCTCACTAGTGGTTGGCACACTTTGGGGGACCAGTAGACAGAGTGATTTGCCACCAGGTTACCTGCCTATAGGTTGGGCCCCATGGAGTGAAGTACGGATTGAAGACTGCGACCTGACAGTCCTATAGTATTGACCAAATAGTGGAGTAGCTGATAAACACTACATCATTTCATTTTCTTAAGGTGCATAATCAGTACCATTAATCTATCTTGTTAAGTGTTTCTTGACGACTAGTCTAAAGCAAACTTGACCAGAGGTTACAGGATTTTTATTGTGCTTCCACTTACTGGCAGTCAGCTCTCAAGATGCTTCACTGTTAAATATTTACATTTGCCTGTTTGGCTGATGCTTTTGTCCAAACCAACTTACAACTGAGACAGGATACAGCTGAGCAGTAGAGGTTAAGGGTCTTGATCATGGATGCAACCGTGGCAGTGGTGTTGCTGGGATTTGAACTAGCCCAAAGCCTTAACCACTAAGCTGCCACTTCCTTTATTTGGGAATTGTTATGACTACAAATTGCTTATAATGCTATCCTTCTTCAAACTTTCCTTATATTTATCCAAAGACGGAGACAAGATTTGACTTGACTTGTGACTTGAGTCTTAACACTTTCACAGGAAATACGCTGGTTAAGGAACATTACATTTGTCTAGATTCAGACATGAATGATAGTTGAGAATAAATTTTTATTGGGAAATTTCACTGCTGTTGGTCTTTAAAGTTTGCAATGGATATAGTTGAACAGTTAAACACACACACCGTGCTGTGGTGGTTTAGAATAGCTAAGCACTGGCTCTATTTGAGAAATTTGAAGAAATTCACAAATTCAAAGCATACAAGTGTGTGTATCAGTGTGAACGAATGGGTGAGAACTGTGTGTGAGTATGTAAAGGTGCCTATGAGTTTGTCTATTAGTGTGTTAGTGTGTGTGTGTGAGTGTGTGTGTCAGTTAGGCTCTTGCAGAGAAAGATCGATGCTTGGGGTTTCCTCCTGCACTAAGAGAAGGCTAATTAAAGTTCACCAACAGCATGAGGAGTTCATCCAGCTACAACCCACTGTGGACTGGCAGCAGAATGTTTGTGTGCGCATGTGTGTGCGCCAATCAACAAATTCCCCGGGGACACCGCCTGAACAGACTTTAAATGTCTTGTTATTTTGGGCCAAAGTATCTTTGTATAATTAGGTTAACTGGACTATATGACTGTCAGAAAAACTTCACTGTTTAAATAACATTTAAATTTAAAGGTATGAATTTTTAAGATCCCATTTAGTCACCTAACATAAGCCTGTCAAAACAAAACAATGTGCTTCCTACAATAACCTTAATCGTTTGGGTGGAATGTCTCTTGTGGCATTAGATAGGGGTTGGGTTTCAGAATAAATTCATGTAATGCACTGGTATAATGGTATACCACATTTTCATAAGTTCTGATAAGAGCTAACAGTCATATTACATTATGTTATACCCTGTGTAGTAGTAGCAGCATACAGCCACTGGGTTTAGTATAGGCAAGAGAGATGCGTTTTAATTCCTTGTAAAACTAAAGATTTAGAGTTAACTGGCGAAAGTCAGTTAGTGGACTGTTTCAATTTGTCAACAAATTTATGTACAGAACGACGATGTACAGAACGACGATGTAAAGAAAGACGTTGTAAAAAAGACGATGTAAAGTACGATGATGTAAAGAAAGACGTTGTAAAGAAAGACGATGTACAGAACGACGATGTAAAGAAAGACGTTGTAAAAAAGACGATGTAAAGTACGATGATGTAAAGAACGACGATGTACAGAACGACGATGTAAAGAAAGACAATGTAAAGAAAGATGATGCACAGAACGACGATGTAAAGTACGATGATGTACAGAACAATGATGTAAAGTACGATGATGTACAGAACGACGATGCAGTACTGTGCAAAAGTTTTAGGCACATGCAAAGAAATGCTGTAGAGCGAAGATGCCTTCAAAATAATGAAATTAAATGTTTCTACATTTAAAAAAAAAAATACAGCAAAGAGCAGTAAACATTAGTAAATGAAACAAAGTCAATATTTGGTGTGACAAAAAAAATAAAAATTTCTTCACAACTTCATTGTGTTTTTTGTCTGAAAAGTGTCTCTTACGTAATATGCTGCTTTCTTTAATGACATACAAACATTTTTCTGTACCATTTAATTTTGTGCTAGAAAACTAATGTTTGGGAATCTACAATGTTTTTTGTACTGACTTGATAATGCAGAAGTCATAAAATAAAAAATCTATAGCAAAGTTTGTACTAAAAAAAGTAGGGGGCCTAAAACTTTTGCACAGTACTGTATATACCACATGTAGTAAGAGACGGTGAATACTTTGAAGGCGACTTTGCCTGCTGAATGTCTTAATGTTAGGGTGCAGAAAAAGCTGCTGGCTTTCACTTAAAAAGCTCTCACAAGAACAAAGAGATTTATATGTGTGCTTTTCCTCTTTCCCTCATTACGCACAAACCCCCCTCCTTCTGAACTTTATATTGGTTGTTTTTTTGGATTTATTATTATTTTTTTATTCCATTAAAAGCACCACAGTAAAAAGAGAAAACCTAAAGTGCAGACGTATACAGACTGTGAAATCTTGGAGTACCCTGATGTTTGCAGACGACATCAAGCCTAGCTTTGCACATAGAGAAAAGATTGTAGCGTTTTTTGTTTTTTTTTTTGTTTCCAGCCACTGAGATTCAATTTTAACCACTATATGGCAATATGGCAAAAGTCTGAGGCGCAATTCTAAAATATTGTTTTGGCTGTATTAAAGGAAAAGCTGTAATTTGTTTTATATGAGATACCTTTGAAGTGGAATGTCATAAATGAAATGGATTCTTTCTCTGTTTTCCAAGGCTCGGCCTAAGACTACTACTTGATTTAACGCCTAGATTTGTCAGTCTGTGCGTTGTGATACACGGGAGATTCTGTACTAGACTGATAATAGCATAGAAGGATAAGCAAATATAATTGATTTTGTATATATTTGTATATTCTATTTTTCAAATATTCAAATATGTCAGGAGCAGGCACCGATATTTGTTTTGTATTCCATTTTGTAATACTTACCATTGCAGCACTTAAATGTTATTCGCATTATTTCATATAACATACTTCCGATGTCAATCATATTTATTAAAGATGAAGAGGGATGTCAATCTGAATTCAGCTTGAGTGATTAAATTGCAATTCTGGTGTCGACTTGAGGTTAATAATAGAAAGCCAATTGTGTCCTTGTAAACACAGGTGATCCATCATGTTCATATGAGTTCATATACATGCAAACACATTCATACAAGTGCACACACACACACACACACACACACACACACACACCAGTCCGTTAATCCAACCCTGTTAGCATTCAGCTCCTCTTGTCTGCCCCTTTGTGTGTCCGCTGAAGCAGAAGCTGTAGCTGCGGGGGAATCGCAGGCAGAGAAACAGAGGAGGAGCGAGAAATCTATGCTTCTCTGTACACTGAGGAGAACAGATGACTTCCGCCAGTGTGTTTGTGGGGGAAATTAGAAATTCTGTACACCTCCATTTCCATCAGGGCTCAGACTAGGGCTAGTGTGTGTAATTGAGAACCGGCTGCACGAGCTCGCTAATAGGCCGTTCCATAACTGTCCGTTTAGCTTTCCCTCTGCCCTAATGACACCGCTCTGGACTCCTCCCACAATCCTCGTTAATTCCAATCAGTGTTCCGTGGGATGGAGGCGATCCATCACTTTTAGGAGGGGAGCAAGAGAGAAGCAGATTGTCTGTGGTTCTTTCTCAGATTTAATTTATAATGTTTAGTGGTGCGGGAGAGGTGCATGCTGGGACAGATGTTAGGAGGATTGCTAGTCGTCTCTTTGCTCAGTTTTCTGTGTGTGCGGCTTCATTTTTTTTTTTAACCACATTTTCAGTTTGTTCCTACAAGTAAAAGAGAAAAGACTGCTCGCCGTGGCTTTTATATCCTGCTTGTGTGGTGTCAGTCACATCTGAAATTACTGTTTGTCCACAGAGACATGCAAAACTATCCCTAACGACAACATAAGAGCAACAACAACAACAAAAATTAACATTATCTCAGAGCTAATAGTAGCTTGTCTCATATTCAACACTATGCCTCATTGATCAGTCTTTTAATAATGTTGTGTGTAAATGTCCTTGTAGGCCAAACCGAACAAAATATTCCTGCCAGATTTACAAAACTTTCTTTGCACAGTACTCACGTGTGTGTGTTAAAGGGGTCATGAATTGATCAATCAAATTTTCCTTGATCTTTTGACATATAAGAGGTCATTGTATTATAAAAACATCCTGTAAGTTTCAGAACTCTAAACTTCCTCGTTAATCCAAAAACAGCTTTTATTGAAACCAAGCTGCCAAAACAGTTCATTTCATATTTCGTCTCAGTATGACGCCATAGTGCAACGAAAGACCTCCTCTGCAGAAGATCAATGCCTACTTCTACATCATTTCCTCTTTAGCCCCGCCCACCGACTTGCGCCTGTAGTAGGAGGTGAGTAAATGCGAGAGAGACGCAAACACAGGATTACTCGAGCAACAAAAAACGATAGAGATGCCTCCGTGACTACAAGATGTTGTGCAGTGCCAAGTTGTGGAAAAGTCTTTGCATTGCCTTCCTTGTGACCCTAACATTAGGAAAGCGTGGATGAGCTTTATTTTTAATGAAGTTCCAGATAGCGTCAGTAAGACACTGTTCGTTTGTTCGCTTCATTTTACTGCGGATTCGTTTTTAAACAAGACACAGTTCGACCCAGGCTTTTCAGAGAGACTGAAAATAAAATATGATGCAGTGCCGACTATATTGGATCTGACTCTGGCTAAAACATGTATGGCTGAATTTCACCGGTTGCCATGGTTCAACTTCGGAAGTTTTCAAAACAATTCCACGCGTGTTGAAAATTACCCAATACTAGCAGTGGGCTTGAGTCTTGAATGCAGCACGCCTATAAAATTGGAGTGTTTCAAAGAGAGGGTCAAAAACAGGATAGAAAATAGCCTATTACTTCTAAATTATGATGTTTTTTGATGTAAAAATATTGCTAACATTCTAAGTGGACCATTCTTTTTCTTTTCCTTTCGGCTGTTCCCTTCAGGGGTCGTCACAGCGAATCATATGCCTCCATCTAGCCCTATCCCCTGCATCCTCTTCTCTCAGACCGACTACCTTACATGTCCTCCTTCACTACATCTATAAACCTCCTCTTTGGTCTTCCTCTTGGCCTCCTGCCTGGCAGCTCTAACCTCAGCATCCTTTTACCGATATATTCACTCTCCCTCCTCTGAACATGTCCAAACCATCTCAACCTGGCCTCTCTAACTTTTAGAGACCATAGAGGACCATAGAGAACATAAAATTGAATATCAATTCAATTAGTGATGCCCTCAAAACTCCATAAAAGGCAAAGCTGAAAACGACAAAAAGATGACACACACTAACTCTTCCACCTTTCATAGGACAGCATTTCTTTTGTCCTGATTGAATAGCTAGTTTTATTCATCTTCATTTCTGGATTTGTTCTGGAAATGTTTTTTTGTTTGAAATTAGATACATTCTGGATTTAGAACATGCAGAACGGGCTAGTTCAGTTAAAATGAGCTATAATTCCAAATGCATCTTGATGATGTAGCAATGCTTCAACATTGTGGTTAAAACACTTGAGTAAAGAGCAAAAAATGCTGATAATCTGCAGGTGCCTTAATTAAATAAGCGGTTTAAACTTGACAGTGTAATACATATAAAAAAGTGCAGTAACTCACCATTTGCATGAAGTTAACATCCTTATCATTGATTAGATGAAAACCAACATTTTTTTTTTCATTGAATGTAACTGAGAATGCAATCAAAATCACTCTAAATTGTTACAGTGAAAATGTTATTTTTAACCCTTTCTCACAGCACACTGGCGTTCCATTCCACCGGCAGAATGGAAATCGGCTTATTGGACATTTTCAATTGGTAAAAACAAATGAATTATTTTATCGGCGCAATCTGTTATAAGATTAGTCAGGATGCTGTTGGGTTTCTGTGTGTAGAGTATCATGAATCTGTGTTTAGCTGCTGGTGAGCAGGGCGATGAGAAAGGGGAGGAGTGTGAGCCCCCTGCTGGCAAAACACCTCTCCACAATAACACTGGTACAGAGATAAAACTTACAGCACAGCTAAAGCTTTTTTTGATAGAAAAACACAGCATACAACTGCCACAATAAAATTGTAACATTTAAACCTAGTAGGCTAGGGAAAAAAAGAAACACTTATGAAAAACTGCAAATTCTTAAAGCCCTGAGTGTCTACTTTCATATGAGCCATTAACCACTACTGTGATTTATCACAAATAAATACAATGCTGAACATGGGCACCCACAAAACAGACGCAAATTCCGTTGTTTGGACTCTGGTAAAAAGAGGTAAAAAGTGCTTAACTGGTTAATTCTAACTGGTTAAGTTCTTTTTTTTTTATGTTCCAAGAAAGTATAGCCTAAACCTAAGCATTTTCCCAGAAGTTGGGGCAACAACAGACAAATCACACTGCAAAGTTGACGGTGTCACATTGTAGGTAGTTAGAGACGGATGCAAGTGCAGATAGTGATAGTGAATGTTTAATATAAATGCAAAATAATAACACAAAACAAGAACCATGGAACACAAACGGCAAGAAAACAAACATAGACCTAAACACAGAGACAAGAAACAATGGCAAGGAAGGACAATAACACAAGACAAAGAGTGCTGTACAAACCGTGACTTAAATACCCTTGTTGATTACCCAAAACGTGAATCAGGTGATACCAGTCATGTGACGTAGCAGTGGATGCTGGGAATCGTAGTCCTATCCATGACAGATGGATGCTCTGATGTACTAGTTGGCAATCAAACGTCATGTTTAAAGAAAACTTCCTTCACTTTATGCAGAAGCCTGCAAAGGTGAACCATCAAATAATATTGGGCGGATGATGGCCACATGACTTGACCATATTTAAGAATGCTATTAACTGTTCTTTAATTTCGTTCGAACTGGTTTCCAACTAAAGAGATGGCGTGGAACGCTGGACCAGGAACGTAAAAATATCATTTCTGTTCATAACAAACCAAAATGAAAAATAAATTGCTGCTCCTTATACATCAATTTATACAATCTCAGAAACTCTTGTAACATTTTTTCTGACCTAACTATATTTCTGTGATTACCACACTTGTTATGTAAATACTAAATGAACAATTTACGAATAATTGTATTCCTTCCAGATTGATGAATGAGGCCCATTGTCTTCCAAACTGAAACATTTCACTTTATAAGAGCTCATTTCAATTTCAACATTCTTCACATATTTACCAGAATAAAACAGGAACAAACAGGAATAAATTTGCTACATAATTTTTTTTCTATATTTAAATATTGCTACATACTTTGGCCAAAGGAATCTCTACTCACAGCTTTATTTATTTATTTTCATCTCTGCCTGGAGGATCACCACATAGTTTATTACTTGAGCTTTAGAATCACACGTTAGACACCTCAGCTCCATGTTGCCTTCAGGCTGTAGTCAGCTTCAGATCAGTGGAGCTTCAGACTACTGCTGCTCAGAGCATCAATCTCCCCTCAATGAAATACACGTAAATTTACAGACACCAGGAACACCATAGTGTGTTTAGGCCAACGTTTATACTACAGCTGTGAGCAGGAAGCTAGTGTGCTAGAGTTAATGCTTCTATATATACTAACCCCAGTTCCAGAAAAGTTAGGATTTTTTCTAAAATGCAATAAAAACAAAAATCTGTGATTTGTCAAGTCTCTTGAAACTTTAATTAACTGAAAAAAATACAAAGAAAAGATATTCAATGTTTTCACTGGCCAACTTAATTGTATTTTGTAAACATAAACAAATGTAGAATTTGATGCCTTCAACATACAAAAAAAGAGACAGAGGCAAAATGAGACTGAAAAGTTTATAGAATATTCAAGTAACACCATTTTGGAGGATCAGGTTAATTGGTAACAGGGGAGGGTATCAGGATTGGGCATAAAAGGAGCATCCACCAAAAGCGAAGTCTTTGCAAGCAAGGATGGGTCATGGCTCACCACTTTGTACCAAACTTCGTGAGAAAATTGTCAGTCAGTTCAAAAAGAACATTGCTCAACGCAAGATTGCAAAAAATATAGGTCTTTCACCATCTACAGTGCATAAGACTGTGAAAAGATTCAGGGAATCCGGAGAAATCGCATCACGTAACGAGGCCGGAAACCACTGTTGAATGTGTGTGACCTTCGAGCCCTCAGGCAGCATTGCCTGAGAAATCATCATGCAACTGTGATAAATATAACCACACGGGCTCAGGAGTACTTTGGAAAACTGTTGTCACTTAACACAGTCTGCTGCTGCATCCAGAAATGCAACCCGAAACTCTATTACGCAAGGATGAAGCCACACATCAACTCTATGCAGAAACGCGGCCGAGATCTCTGGGCCCAAGCTCATCTCCGATGGACTGAAAGGCAGTGGAAACGTGTGCTGTGGTCAGATGAGTCCACGTTTCAGCTTGTTTTCGGGAAAAACGGACGTCGAGTTCTCCATGCAAAAGATGAAAAAGACCAACCAGACTGTTATAAGCGAAAGGTGCAAAAGCCAGCATCTGTGATGGTATGGGGGTGCATCAGTGCCCACGGCATGGGTCACTTGCATATGTCTGAAGGTACCATTGACGTGGAGGCGTATATTGGGGTTTTAGAGAGACATATGCTGCCATCAAGGCAATGTTTTTCCCCAAGAAGTCCATGGTTATTTCAGCAGGACAATGCCAGGCCAATATCTGCACGTGCACGTGGCTTCGTAGACACAAAGTGCATGTGCTTGACTGGCCTGCCAGCAGTCCAGATGTGTCTCCTATGGGGCATCATGAAGAGGAGAATCAGACAATGGCAACCAAGGACTGTTGAGCAGCTGAAGTCTTATGGCCAAAAATTCCACTTGCAAAATTGCAACAATTAGTATCCTCAGTTCCCAAATGATTACAAAGTGTAATTAAAAGGAAGGGTGATGTAACACAGTGGTAAACATGCCTCTGTCCCAACTTTTTTTTTTTGAGTGTGTTGAAGGCATCAAATTCTAAATTTGTTTATATTTACAAAATACAATTAAGTTGGTCAGTGAAAACATTGAATATCTTTTCTTTGTACTTTTGTCAGTTAATTAAAGTTTCAAGAGACTTGACAAATCAGATTTTTGTGTTTAGTGCATTTTAGAAAAAATCCCAACTTTTATGGAAATGGGGTTAGTATATATATATATGTAATATATATATATAGCTGTAAGAAGTGTGCTAGTGTACTATGGTTAGCTTTTATACACTTGCTGTCCACTTTAATAGAAACTCCTGTACACCTGCACATTCATGCAGTTATCTAATAATCTAACCAGCCAATCACGTGGCAGCAACGTAATGGAAAAAAAAAATAAATAAATAAAAAAATCATGCAGATACAGGTCAAGCGCTTCAGTTAATGTTCACATCAAACACCAGAATGAAGAAAAAGTATGATCTCTGACTTTGATCTTGGTGTGGATGTTGGTACCAGAAGGCTGGTTTGAGTATTTCATAAACTGCTGATCTCCTGGGAATTTCACACACACCAGCCTCTAGAGTTTACACAGAATGGTGCAAAAAACAAAAAAACATTGGGTGAGCGACAGTTCTGTGGGTGGAAACGCCTTGTTGATAAGAGAGGTCAGAGGAAAGTGGCCAAAATGGTTCGAGCTGCCAGGAAGAATATAGCAACCCATATAATCACTCTTTACAACTGTGGTGAGCAGAAAAGCATCTCAGCATGAACAAAACATCGAACCTTGAGGTGGATGGGCTACAACAGTAGAAGAGCACATCAGGTTACACTCCTGTCAGCCAAGAACAGGAATCTGGCGCTATCATGGGCACAGACTCACCCAAGCTGGACAGTTCAAGATTAGGAAAAAAAACATCATCTGCAATTTTTCCAGTCGTCAACTGTCCATTTTCGGTGTACAGGTGTTCCTAATAAAGTGGACGGTGAGTGTATATACTACAGCTGTGAGCAGGGTGCTAATATGCATAACTTTCTGCAGCCAGTTATACTGTGACTGGCAGCAACGTGCTTATGCGTTAGCAACGGAGTGTGCTAGAACGCTAGTGTGCTAGTCTCTGGGGCTGCAGAGAAGCTAGGGCTTGGTGTTTGATTTGCGGTGGCGTGTAAATTGGAAGCTGCTCCGCAGTGTAAAGCAGCTCGTAAATAGCATGGCAGCTCAGAGCCGGACGGGCATGATTGATGACACCATGGGCCCGATGGATGAGAAACACGATCCAAATAAATATCACATCAATCTCATCAATCACCCACACCCGAAGAGAGATAGCGAGTGAGAGAGAAGAGAGAGACTAATCATTGTGAATAATTTAAGGCTACTGCAGAATGCTATTTTGGCAAAATCTCCTGTCTTATCCAAAGTGGCTGGAAAATGAACTGTTATCGTTAATACCTGTAGAGAAGAGCTGAGAAACTCCTACTGCTAAAGCCTAAGAGACAAAGAGGAACTCCACTGATGCACCTAACAACAACCAAGCCCACATGTATGATGTGTGTGTTTGTCTGACAAGGGAGACTCCTTCCATACGTGTTAAATAAATCTCCTTACAGAAAACGTTACCATCCATTCACTCATTTTCTATACCGCTTATCCTACACAGGGTCACGGGGGAGCCTGGAGCCTATCCCACAAGGCGGGGGACACCCTGGACTGGGTTCCAATCCAACGCAGGGAAAAATCGCACACACAGTCACACACTACGGACAATTTGGAAATGCCAATCAGCCTGCAGCTCATGTCATAAGACTGGGGGAGGAAACCAGAGTACCCGGAGGAAACCCACGAAGCACGGTGAGAACATGCAAACTCCACGCAAACAGGGCAGAGGCGGGATTCGAACACCCAATACTGGAGGTGCAAGGCAAACATGCTAACCACTAAGCCAAAACATTCAATATATACCTTGCAGCCTGAACTACTGTCCGAGCTGCTGTTTTAGAATATCAGTCAACATCTTCTGACCAATCAGAACCAAGCATTCGGCAATGCTGATGTATAATAGCGATTAACTGTGATAACATTTGTGTTTGTTTACTTGAAAATGACCAAGTATTACCTACTATACTAGAAAGCTAAAAATGAAGTTAAAACTTGTGTTATTTAAGTTTGTGTTAATTAAATTTCAAAACAAGCAAGTTTTTGGACCATGACAACAGCTGATAGGAGACAACTTAACTGTCACATAGTAAAGCAAGCATGCATTATGTTTAAAATTAAAAAATTCTCTGTATTAATGGATAAAAACAGTGGGAAATTGTGTTTCGTTAAAAGCAAAGTGATAAAACATCAGCAGGCATTGTATAGCATTTTTGCAGCTCAATAGACTCAATTTGGAATTTCATTGCTGTTTTTTGTTGGATTTATTTTTTTAAATTCAACAAAGTCAACCGAAATACAGGATTTCACAATTCCTTAAATAATAGTTTTCATTAAACAACAACCTTCACATATTCTACATTAGGTGAACTCTGCTCTGAATATATTTCACAGTGGTTTACACAAAACAGCCGAGAGATCGCTCTATGCCATCTTACCTTCACATTTACTCCATCCATCTATTGGCCTTTATATCTAGTTCATATTTTAATAACTGAAATACTGATGCTCGTTTTGTCACGAGCTTAAGGCATCCCTGAGAAGAAGGCAGTCATGTTCATAAATCTCACTCTTGAGTTTTACTAATTAAACCATTTTGAATGAAGAACTCCCAGCAGGTTCTCTCTTCTGCTTCAATAAAACCACATCGCTGCTGTCAAACAAGTACAGGAGTTCTGTAGATTATTTCTAATTTAATACAGTAAACTGTCAACATTCAATATTTACTTTTGGGGGAAAAAACCCCCCCAGTTTTATACACAGTTTACAGAATACACAGTTTTATAAGCATCGTGTTGGGTTTTTGTTGGTTATTAGCAGTGTGTTGGGAGTTACTGGTAGTTAGCAGTGTTTAAGGCCTGGTTTATACTTCTGCATTGGCCGCTTGCATACCGATTGCATATTGCATATACTTCTCCAAGTGCACTAGGAAGCAGTAATTTAAAAAAAAAAAAAAAAAGTCTTGCATTTCACTGCAAGCTAAATAGGTGGTAGCTAAATAGGTATTAAAGTTGACCAGAAAGGATACACACTCATGGATGGATGGTAAAAATCGTAGATAGCGACTGTCTTGAAAAATTGGTCTTGAGTTCCTGACCACGAAGGTCTAAATAACATCTTCATATGAATCGTCATACAAATCCTAAAAACGTTCAGCCACTTGTCCGTGAAACATTGCGTGAGGATATTAGACGGACAGACAGATGGACAGACACATGGACAGACGGATGTACAACCCAAACATAATGCCTCCCCTACTCAGTAGCGGAGGCATAAAAATTAAATGCAAAATTACAGGATGTGCTGGATCAAGTGCTATTTTATAAAGTGCTGAGTAACACGGGGCTAGGATTATTCATGAAACAAGATACTGGAAATATACTAAATTCTATTAGATGTTTATTTCAAGGCTTTTCATCTTCTAACTGCCCACTTCTGTCACAATGTTACATTACATATTACATCTGCCAGTGAAGAAAACATTTGGATCTGCTTCTTCAGTCCGCATTTTCTATCTATCGTTCAGGCTTAAAGGCAAGTGGTCTACATGCTACTGAAAATCTCTGTCTCGAAGGCTTCTACTCAAGAGAAACCTGGCAACCTTGGAGACCTGAAATACTGTACATGTAGGTGATTTAATAATCAGGATGGGGCACCAGAAAATTGGCTTCAGCATGTGTGTAACCCGACTCTGAATACAAGTATCTTTCCCTGCGTAAATACTGATGCAGCTTTCGGACTTAAGTCCAAAAGCTCTAATTTGTTGGCAGTGCAGTAGGAGTTGTAGTTATTTAGCAGCGAGGAAACAGAGGATGAAACAGCTAAGAAAAAAAAGAGAATAGGGAGCGTTTTTACTGACACTGTTATAAATTTTCACACACGTCAGAGATACAGCCTGGCAGAGGAAGCGAACCTAGTGTCAGCCTGACTACAATTGGATGCCGTGTGTGTGTGTGTGTAGGATGAGGGATTGGTTGCCTCTGGGATTCTGACATATCAGGCCCCACTCCCCGTTGCCCTCAGTTTAGCCTTCACAAGAAAAGCTCTCAGAATCGGACAGAGCTAATTTACCATCTCTCCCTCTTTTCTCTCTCTCTCTCTCACTGCCTCCATCCATTTCTCTCCTGCGCACACACACGCACTGCGTTCTTTATCTCTCTTTGTCTTTTCATTCTCATTCATCTCTTTCTACGTCTGCCATCTTCCTCTTTCCGCTTTCCTCGTCTTCTCTGTGCAAAATGTATAAGTGTGTGTGAAGTCTTGTTACAGCGCTACTGAGTTAGTAACTAATGGGGAATTTTAATGAGCTTATCGGGTCAAAAGCAGCTTAGTCCTCCAAGGCTCTAACAGTACGAATTATCAAGCCTACTCTACAATAAGCTATTGTGCATATGTTGACGCTGCCTGGTTCATTAGGAACAACATATGCTGATAAACACATTGTTTCGTTATGCAAAAATGAGTATTAGTGAGCTTTTCTTTATTGTGCTGGTAAACAATCCATTATACAGTGAAGGGGGAGGAGCAATGTGGTGTATGAGTGTGTGTGTGAATATGAGTGATGAGCAAAACTGTGTGCATGAGCAAAACTCTGATGCACAACCATTACAGAGCAGCATGCATGCTTAAAACAGCTCAGCATAGCTCAGCTCCACTAAAGAGCCCAACACACAACTTCAGAGTCCAACACATAACTACAGAGGCCAGCACACCCCAACACACAACTATAAGGCCAAACACATAACTACAGAGCCCAGGACACCCCAACAAACAATTATAAAGCCAAACACATAACTACAGAGCCCAGCATACCACAACACACAATTATAAAGCCCAACACATAACTACAGAGCCCAACACACCCTCACACACAACTTCAGAGCCCAACACATAACTACAGAGCCCAGCACAACCCAACACACAACTATAAAGCCCAGCACACAACTATAAAGCCCAGCACACAACTATAAAGCCCAGCACACAACTATAAAGCCCAGCACACAACTATAGAGCCCAGCACACAACTATAGAGCCCAGCACACCCCGACACACAACTATAAAGTCAAACACATAATTACAGAGCCCAGCACACCCCAACAAACAACTATAAAGCCCAACTATAGAGCCCAGCACACCCCAACAAACAACTATAAAACCCAACACATAACTACAGAGCCCAACACAATCTATCACACAACTATAAAGCCAACACATAACTACAGAGCCCAGCACACCCCAACAAACAACTATAAAACCCAACACATAACTACAGAGCCCAGCACACCCCAACAAACAACTATAAAACCCAACACATAACTACAGAGCCCAGCACACCCCAACACACAACAATAAAGCCAACACATAACTACAGAGCCCAACACACCCTAACACACAATTATAAAGCTCAACACATAACTACAGAACCCAACACACCCCAACACACAACTATGAAAGCCAAACACATAACTACAGAGCCCAGCACACCCCAACACACAATTATAAAGCCCAACACATAACTACAGAGCCCAGCACACCCCAACACACAACTATAAAGCCAACACATAACTACAGAGCCCAGCACACCCCAACACAATTATAAAGTCCAACATGTAACTACAGACCCCAACACATAACTATACTATAAATCCAAACACATAAATACAGAGCTCAACACACCACAACACAATTACAAAGCCCAACACATAACCATACAGCCCAACACACCCCAACACACAACTTCAGAGCCAAACGCATAACTACAGAGCCCAACACACCCTAAGACACAACTATAAAGCCCAACACATAACTACAGAGCCCAGCATACCCCAACACACAACTATAAATCCTAACACATAAATACAAAGCCCAACATACATTTACAGGGTCCAACACACCCTGACACCCAACTATAGAGCCCAACACACTACTTCAGAGCTCAACACACCCCAACACACAACTGCAAAGCCCATCACACCCCAATACACAACTATAGAACCCAACACACAATTACAGGGCTCAACACAAAACTACAGGCCCACACACACATAGCCAAACACCCTAATACACAACTACATAAGCCAGTATAATCTGAAAGGAAAGAAAAGCAGAGGAGATGTGATGAGGAGAGGAGGAATAAAGAGAGGACAGAGAGAAGAGGAGAAGACGAATGAAGAAGAAGACGATGAACCAGGCAACCCTCCACAAAAGTATGAACTATGAGCATGAAAATGGAAATCATGGTAAGAAAATTGGGGATGGTATGCATGAGAAATGAGTGAGGTGGACAAGAGAAAATCAGAGAAAGAGGGACAAAAGAATGAGGGAGCGAAAGAGAGAAAGTGAGAAAAGAGTGTGAGAGAGGTGTAAACTCGTTGGTCATAGTCCATCTCTGCATTACAACTGTTCTCATCTGTTTTGGCTGAAGCTTCTGATCTCGAAGACACACACACACACACACCCACACACACACACACACACACACATTGCAAAGCAAGCACATGTAAGCCTTTTCTGTTTTGGAACCAGCTGGCAAATATGCAGAATTCCCCGAAATGCATCAGCAGAGAGGTGTGTACATCTTCTCCTTTCGCCACTTTACACACACACACACACACACACACACACACACACACACACACACACACACACAAAATACAGTTCTCATTTTTCCTCACCGTGAATGACCCTAATGTTAGTGTGCACATCTGGAATTTTGATCATTTACAGGATGTGCAAAATTGACAAATTAACACACACATAGACACACACACACACGTCTACAGACGTACAATGCTATTTCGTCCATTAACACTTGGTGCGGATCGCTTTAATGCAAAACACATATGCATAGTTAGTTGAAGTACTTCACACACAGCTGTTGAATTCTCGAATGTGATTGGTCAGAAACTGGTAATTATATTTTTATAACAGCAGAGCTCTGACAGCAGTGCCGACTATAATTCAAATCACAGGTTTATATTAATGTGCTTTGTTCTAATACGTTATTTCTGTAGGAACGACTCACATTCAGGGATTTGTTTTCTGGACACTGGCCATAATCTGTGGTTATGTTTTGGAAAGAGTCTCCAGCGACTGTGCTTTGTAAACACAGTAAGTTTTGCGCCACGGGGAAGTCTTCAGGATTTTCCAGTTTCTCTCCAATGTTTTACTTACATCCAGAGAGAAAAGATTAGAGGCTAGTGAGGGAACGACTGTTTAGTTTACTCAATGACTTGAGTAGAGATTAAAGCCGGTCAGACACTAAAGCAGACATGTCATGATTTGGAAAATGGTCTTACTACTGAAGGAGAAAACCTTACTGCCATCACTAACAAAGAAGTGTGTGAGAAATAACTAGATTCATTATTCGAATCCTTCATTTAAGAGCGTCCAGCAAGTGAAGAGGGTCATGTGTGCTTTATTGAAAGAGTGCAGGGATGGTGTGAGTGTGTATGTGAGTGTGTGTCTGTGTGTGCTAATGGAGGAAAGGTCAGCAAGCTTTATTAACCTCCCAGCACCTCTCCACCTCACTGATAAAGTCGCTCCTGAAACCACACACACACAAACACACAGAGCGTAGGTTAAAGCTGTAGCTGCACTGATTCCTTGTGCTCTTTTTCCTAGATCCCCCGACTGTGTTTTACTTAATTGCTTTCACTCTCTCTTTTCTTTCCACTTTTTAAAAAAAATTTATTTAAAAAATCATTACCATATTAAGTCAGGTTATGGACAAAGCATTTAAATCAATAAAATAAAAATATATGCCATTTATTAGTCATTGAGGATTGATCTTATCGTTTAGGATGAACACAATGTCCAACTGACATCTACTCTTATTAAAAATGTGTTTATACTGTACGTGTGTATAGTTACATGCAATAAGTAAGGAATACAACACAACAGGGTGTGTGTCTTAAGAAAATAAACAAGGACGGGTGCCAGAGTGTTTTCTTCCTCTTACAGCAGTTTGACAACATTTGACAACAAAAATTGATTAAAGAGTGACAGATCATCATCTTTATCTGATTATAGTTACATTTAATACTGTGGAACAACTTATCAAGTCCAGCTATAAATAGTTGGTCCCTCACCAACCTCTTGTTCCTCTCTTGAGAAGTCTCCAATAAAACCACAAACCGCAAAGAACTTCCATGGTGGAAAACTTACCGACTGTCACAAAGCGCTGACGCTGGAGACTCCTGTCATGAATGTTTTTTTTTTTTCAGTGATTAGACATTTGTTTTTGTTTGTTAAATCCATTTATTATTAGTCTTAAATTATGAGGAGCATCAGTTATACAGTACAAGTATACTGTTTACGGTTACTATAGAAACACTAACGTATTAAAATGACCACACTGCTATAAACCTGTGATTTGAATTGCACCTGCACTATAGAATATTAAGCAACACCTTCTGACCAATCAGACTCGAGAATTCAACAGTGGTATGACATCAATTACCAACCTACAGCTCACAGCCCATATGTTGAACTGAAGCTTTTGTGATGTCCAACGTGTCTGATGTGTTAACACTGGTACAATCGTAAGTCCATCCATCCATACATCCATTCATTTTCCATACCGCTTATCCTACACAGGGTCCCGGGGGAGCCTGGAGCCTATCCCAGGGAACTCAGGGCACAATCACACACACATTCACACACTACGGACAATTTGGAAATGCCGATCAGTCGAGAACACATGTCTTTGGACTGGGGAGGAACCCGGAGTACCTGGAGGAAACCACCAAAGCACGGGGAGAACACGCAAACTCTCTGCACGCAGTATGGCGGCGGGATTCGAACCCTCAATTCCGGAGGTGCGAGGCAAACACGACTCAGATCAGGGTCAGGAATGCACAATATAACACAAGTCAAAACACTTTGACGTGAAGACAAGCATAACCATAACCCTGTATGCACTTCCATTAAATGAGACACAGATGGATTGAATGATGAGGCGGGCAAAAGCAAACCAAAAAAAAAACACTCAGCAAATCCATGACCAAATCTTATTGGACTCCTCGTAAAGCCGTTTGGTAGATTTACTTCTGTATCAAGCCGACACTCACTAACATGGATATCTAATTCTCTTGTCCTCTCTCTGGCCAGGTTTTCTTTCTCTTCTCCTGTATGAACAGCTTTTTTTCTGTCACTCTTTCTGTCTATTAACATGCTTTTTCTGTCTATGAACAGGTTCTGTTGTCTATCTTTCTATGGCCAGGTTTTTCTGTCTGTCATACTGAATGGACATGTTTTTTTCTGTCTCTCTTACTCTATTATTTTTTTTTTTCTTTCTCTCTTTCCAGGTTCTTCTCTCTTCTCCTCTAGTAACCGGTTTTTCTTTCTCTTTTTCTTTTTCTCTCTCTGAACAGGTTACTCTGTCTATCCTCCTCTATGGACATGTTTTTTCCCCCCTCTTTCTTGTTCCTTTGACCAGGTTTTTCTGTCTCTACCTTCTCTATGAAGAGGTTTTTCTGTCAGTATTTCTTTCTATTAATGTTTTTTTTTCTGTCTTTCCTCCTCTGCTAACAAGTTTTTCTTTCTCTCCTCTATTAACAGGTTTTTCTGTCACTCTTTCTCTCTGTTAACAGGTTATTCTGTCTCTCCTCCTCTATGCTTGTATTTTTCTCTTGTTCTCTCCCTGCTCTATTAATATTTTTTTTTCTTTCTCTCCTACTCTATAGACATCTCTCTCTCTCTTTAAAAAAAAATCTTTTTCTGTCTTTGGACACATTTTTTTTTTTGTCTGTCTTCCTCCATGGACAAGTTTCTCTATGAACAAGCTTTTCTGTCTCTCCTCTCCTCCCCATTTATCTGCTCACTTACTGTGTAATTGGCCAGGATTTTGCTTTGCTTATCATCTCTGGTCTGGTGCCAGTGTAGAGATTTGTCTTAAAGTAACAACCTGACAAATTGATGTGTTTTGCTGTTTTATTGCATAATAACAATTTTCCAGATAGAAAGTGTGCGTGTGTTTGTTTGATAATTTGATGAAATGTACATTGTGATGTGCGCTGAGCTTGACCTGTGTTAGTCACTGATAGTCACTGATGAGTGAGATGTGTGCCTAACTGGCATTTCACGTTTCGGCTTTTGGTCTTAGAGGTTTTTTTTTTTTTTTTTTCCAGTCGAGTGTGCTTGCCTCAAAATTCAACCTGAACTGTAACACCTTTGGATTTGTAATGCTAATAAGGAATGCCCTAATTCTCTCCTTGTGAGAAAACAGGATTTTCAAGATGGTTTGTTTGCTCGGCCTGCCTCGCTGTGGCAGGGCTTCACCTGGGAGACAGGGGCAGCCTCGGGCCAGCAGTCCTAATTTGGGCTCTCTACTGTATTCACAAAGGGAATAAACTGAATAAATCGTGCTTTGCCAAATAAATAAATCTTCAAAAAATGTGATCTGGTGTGTCTGAACATCCTCAAGCACTCAGTGTGTGTTAAATGGGAAATCCTTTGAGTGACATCAGCACTGCCTCACACACATGGAGACACAGTCACATAAAGGAAGCTAAACACTACTCCGAGGATGTGTGTGTGTGTATATAAGCGTGCATGGCTTTCTTGATGCTTATTAACTGAGCAGATTAATTGTCTGTAATGCGTGTGGTGAGGTGTGGAACGACCAGAGAAGCAACTTAACTTCCTTTACCCTCTCTTTCACTCTCTACAGCACTTAAATCTTTATGAGCTTTGCTTTACAAATTCACATCATTTAACCTCTCTCTCTCTCTCTCTCTCTCTCTGTCACTCTGCCTGTCACTTTTCTCTACTGCTCTAATGCTCGCTGATGTCCAGCTGTTCGTGAGCTCTGTAGGAGGGAAATGACATGTCACCTAGACACCTGCTCCGGTTCTGACAGCATTCAATGGTGTGTGTGTGTGTACCTATAGGGGGGATCTTACAAACACAGGAATTAATAAAGGCCTCCACAGGATCTTGTCCCTAGCGCCCCTGAATATATAATATTTAATTTATTTAATATATTGAGTTTGAGTTCTCTCAGAACCTCAAAGTGTTTGATATATCAAAGATCTTTTACACAAAACATTCTATAGAGTTTACACGGAATGGTGCAAAAAAAAAAAAAAAAAAACATCCGGTGAGCGAAAGTTGAGAAGAAAGAGGAGAGGTCTTTCAGAATGGTCTGAGCTGACAGAAAGGCTACGGTAAGTCAAATAACAACTCTTTACAACCGTGGTGAGCAGAAAAGCATCTCAGAGCACACAACACATACAACATTGAGATGAATGGGCTACAACAGCAAAAGGGAAGAACACAGTTGGGAAAAAAACAACAACAAAAAAAAAACGTCATCTCGATTAATACTGCAATATGCTAATGGTAGGGTCAGAATTCAACATACCAACAGCGTGAATTCAACTGCTCAGGCTGCTGCTGCTGGTGGTGTAATGGTGTGGGGAATGCTTTCTTAGCACACATTGGGCCCCTTAATACCAGTAGAGCATTGTTTGAATGCCACAGCCTATCTTGCTGACCATATGCATCCCTTTATAGTCACACACATTCATCTCAAACTGGTTCCAAGAACATGACAGTGAGTTCAGAGTAGTTCAATGGCCTCCCTGGTCACAAACTCTGAATCCAACAAAGGACCTTTGGCATGTGGTAGAATGGAAGATTCGCTGCATGAAAGTGCAGCTGATAAATCTGAACCAACTATGTGATGCAATCATGTCAAGCAGAATCTCAAAGGAATGTTTCCAAGACCTTGTGGATTCCATACCATGAAACATTGAGTCTGTTTTGAGAGCAACACTTTAATCTATCATAATCAGATTAAAGTGTTATTGGATTTTAATAAATCTGATACCCGTGTCCTCATTCATCAACCATTTGTGCCTATATTTACACACAGTTTGGACCATGCGTAATAAAATGCTTTACACAGGGGCTTGTCATGGTGGTCATGGTCATTGGACTGCTAATACACTGACTTACCCATGTAAGTAATTAAAATTTGTGGTTACTCTGAAATCCCATAAAAGGCTAACCGAGTTGGTGTGGTAATGAAGGCAGCATGACTCATCTCACTTTGTTGGAGGATGTTGTGCACGTTTTCAGGATCTGGACCGATTTTTTTTTTTTTTAGCTCAAATTCCTGAAAAAATATTGTTAAATTTGCAGCATCAGCTGGGACCTAAATTGGAAACAAGCCACAAAAGTGTGATACCTGTACATTTTTTGGCTACAGGCACATTTCAAAGAGAATTTGAGGATATAGTGGTATTTCCCAAACATTACTGAGTGGGATTATGCCTGCAGGGTTCGATGACATGATTTCTCTTTGCTTGACCTTTATCCACAGTCACAGGTGAAAAAGGATTTCCATGTATAATTGCTGTCTTTCCTGATGTCAAAAGCTTCATTCTTGTCGCAGTTAAAGGAACATCAGAAAACCAATCCTAACAGTTTCTGAACACGTGACACACTAGGGCTGTAGTTGAGACCACCTTTATCAAGTCCAAGACCATGACTAGACGAGATCCGGTCAAGGCTGAGTCTTAAAAGGGTTGTGTCCAAGATCAAGACCACAAATCATCGAATCCTTTTCGAGTATTTACTCTTTTTGCAGCACACCAATGGTTAGGCTGTTTTCCTAGAAAAAGGAATTACTTCTAGTTAAACTTGAACATTGTTTTTTTAACCAACTCTCAGCCTAAACCACGACCATATTTAGCAATATTTAGCAAGATACCAATGCCCAAGACTAGGACAAGTCCAAGTGTAAATACCAATAAGCCAGAGACAAGTCCAAGTCGATACAGAAAATGTCTCAAGATCGGACTTGATTCCTACGACCAATTATGAACAGTTATGAACAATTGGTGTTTAGAACCTTTTCGATGAAATGTTGAAAAATGTGGGCCACCAACAATCTGGTTGTACAAACATTTTTGGATCAATATCAAGAAGACAAATCAATAAGAACAGCATTATTGTGATTTTTAAACCAAATAAATATTTTGCTGTAAAGCGACTTGACACCTCAAACCCAATTTGTTTTCTGAAAAGAAGTACACGAGTGCATTTAATGTTAATTACAGATGGCATAAACATAAATTGTTTGAGAAAATGAAATAGTATTTCTCAATGCTACTTAATTATTTTGTTGATAGAATCGCTAACTACTGTTGACTGGCTCATGTAGATCTGAGAAAAATCTTTATTTTACAGATTATTTTGTAAGTCAGGAGTGCTCTACTCCAGTTGCCCCTCGGGTTCTGACGTTTCCTGCACTGCATGTCTTGTTTTTCCTGCTCGAACACACTTGATCCACAGAATCAGCTAATTAACCGACCTGCTTTTTTCGGAGTCAACAGGGGTGTGTTAGAGCAGAACCCATCTCTGCGCTACTGAACCATTGTGTCTTTAGCCTCATTTTGGTCTTTTAGTTCGACCATGAACACAGGGGAATGAGAAAGGCAGAGAGGGAAAGAAATGCAGATAGAATATTTACATTATATTCCTGTCTTTAAAAAAAAACAAAAAAAACATTCTTCTTTTACATTCTTTTGGAAGTACTCTGGGTTTAAAAGAACTTTACTTTTGATGCTTAGAAGCTTAACTATTACACTTCAAATAGTATATAGGATTCATTCATCCACAAGCGAATTATGAAAGGGACAGAGAGTGAGGTAAAAATTGTCTGTTCTTATATGCACTGATGGATAGATTGATGGATGGAAGGATATATGGAAAGAGGGTCGTGTTAGTGAGGTCTAAGGTTGACTGGTGTATGATTTAACATGCACTCTTATGTGTAGCAATGGATGGATGGATGGGTTGGTGGAAGGAGGACGGTGTTAGTGAGATTCAAGATTGTCTGGAGTATGATATAACATTCATACCAATAACTACACACAACTGCTCTTTTACGCATCAATGAATGGATGGATGGATTTCTAGATGTTTAAATGGATGGATGGATGGATGGTGGTGTTAGTGAGGTCCAAGATTGGCTGTATATAACATTCACACCAATAAACTACACACACAACCACCACAATACAATTACACTGAAATGAACACAACTGAGCAACCTATATATTGTTTCTGTGTGTGTGTGTGTGTGTGTGTGTGTGTGGGGTGCGGGGGGGGGGGGGGGGCTCAGGTGGTAAAGGAGAAATGAAATATGCTGACGTTGTAGAGTAGCAGAGGGAGCAATATACCCCACACACACACACACACACACACACACACACATCTGTGTAGCATGTGGAATTGGAAACTGGAATAGCACACTGGTCTCGTGTAAACAGGAGACGGTCTGGCCTGTGTGTGTGTGTGTGTGTGTGTGTGTGTGTGTGTGTGTGTGTGTGTGTGTGTGTGTGTGTGTGTGTGTGTGTGTGTGTGTGCGTGGCAGGCAGGCAGAGCAATTGTGCCAGTCAGCAGTGCAGGGTTAGATGGCTCTGTCACCATTGACCGATGAGTACTGCAGGAGCAATGCAGCTATCCATTCTGAGAGAGAGAGAGAGAGAGAGAGACGGAAGAGGGCGTGGAAGAGAGAGAGAGAGGAAGGGAGGAAGGGACAGAGGGATGTAGAGAAGGGGGGGGGGGGGGTCACAGACAGATAGAGACAGAAAGAGGAAGAGATGAAAAGAGAGAAGTAGAGAGATACAGGGAAAGAGAATAAAAGAAGTAGGGATGGAGAGAGAGAGAGAGAGAGAGAGAGAGAGAGAGAGAGAGAGAGAGAGAGAGAGAGAGAGAGAGAGGCAGGGCAGGAGAGGAGAGGAGAGATGGACACACGCACACGTGCGCTAGAGTAACATACTGAACATGCTACAGAAGCCTCTCTCTCTCTCTCTCTTTCTCTCTCTCTCCTCACACACACACACACACACACACACACACACACACACACTCAGAGATGACCCGGGGTCGAGGTGTTACACGACTTACACTGACACCTTGCTGAATTATTTATCTGACAAGCCAACCGAGTCAGCGACACAGCCATCGATCCCTAAATCACACTCTCTGCTTCTCTCTCGTGTTTTCGCTTTCACATCCCCTCTCTCTCTCTCGCTCTCCCTTACATACATATAGACACACACACACACACACACACACACACACACACACACACACACACACACACACACACACACACACACACACACACACACACACACACACACACAAATAATGACATAAAGACACAGTATGTCCCTTGTCTACAGTGATGGGTCTAGTCACAGATTTTGTGTCAGCATCAGGATGTAGACAGTGAGGGACCGATGATGTGACCTTCCCTTTGCACTTGATTCGATTTTTTCTCCACATATATATTTCAAACACGATTACACCCCAGAGCTGCGGAATTCTCAAATCTTATTGGTCAGAAGCTCATGATTCATTTTCTATAACAGCAGCTCTGACAGTAGTGCAGGAGCTCGTATATATTATCGTTTCCATAGTAAGAGCTATAGACTTGTATGGTGGATGTTTTGCATAATCCAACTAATAAACACTAATAAAACAAATTTAATGTGTTGCTACTGTATTTAAGAAAAGAAAAACGTGCAATCATTAATACAGTGAAGTTTTCTTGAAGGAGACGTTCATTTAACAGTTATGGAAGGTAAACAGTCAGAGGTAAAGCTGTACGTTTTCCACCATAGGAAAGTCTTCAGGATGGAGGATGTTGTAGTTTCTTGGTAATGTTTGTTTTTGTCGTGTTAATGTCAGGAAAAAGTAAGTAATATAAGTGAGAAAAGGAACTAACTTAAACAGTAAACATGACTATTAATGGATAAAAAATAAGGGGGCAGCTTGGTGGCACAGCGACTATTGTATAGGATTGTCTAGAATGTCTTTGTATGCTGTGTCATTACAGTTTCTCTTCACTTTAAGTAAGAGGCCCAAACCTGTTTCAACATGACGATGCCCCTGTGCACAAAACGAGCTTCAGGAAGACATGGTTTGCCAAGGTTGGAGTAGAAGATCTTGAGTGTCCTGCACAGAGCCCTGACCTCAACCCCACTGAACACCTTTGGGATGAACTGGAATGCCGACTGCACCCCAGGCCTCCTCACACAACATCAGTGCCTGACCTCACTAATGCTCTTGTAGCTGAATGATCACAAATCCCTACAGCCACGCTCTTCCCAGAAGACTGGAGGTTATTATGACAGGAATGGGATGCTCAACAAGCACATATTGGTGAATTTTGGCCATATAGTGTACATTAGTGTACTTGTGACCTCAACCACTCAATCACTGTTATCATTGTGCTAATGAGAAACTCGGACGAATGGCTGGACAGATGGAAAAATCGTAGATAGCCAGGAAATGGGCCTGAACATGAATGTGTAAGTAACATGCCAAACTGTATGCCAAACAAGAAGGAAGCTATTGAAGGAAAACTATTTCAGACATTTGACCTTGCTGGTTGCAATAGTTTCCATCCAAGTTGCAAATTTAACTTAATGCCGAAAAATTTATGGAATTTCGCATAAAACTTGTGCGAATAAAGTGCCCTTTCCATCCCATGTTCAAGAGAACAAAATCGTCACTTCCGAGGAAACTGGCGCATCTCTCTGCCATTTTTACTTTTCTGAGCCAATTATCCAATCACGTGATTTGTTGAGGCAAAGTCACATGACTTTTTTTTGATGCGCATCGAGGAATTTATTCAGTAAATGTGTTTCCATCGTAGTTCATGTTATCGAATTAAAAAAAATCAAATCCCTCAACTGAGCGCACACATTTATTATGGGCATTTACTCTCGATTTTATTCGCATCTGCTGTTTTCGTCCGGCATTTTTTTTTTCTTTTATGCATGATCACAAAATTTGCATACAAATATAGAAACTAGAGATGCACCGATCGACCGGCCAGGGACCGGAATCGGCCGATTTTCCGCATGTTCGGCCCGGACCGGTGACCAGCCGGTCAGTGTCACGTCTTTCCGATTCCGAGCCGGTCCGTGTTGTTGCCAGCGGCACAGGCAATAACGTCACAGCCACGCTCACAGTTGCATGTAAACATGTCGTAGGCAAAAACGCGAAAACCCACTGACCTACTGGACGATCAACAAAGATCGTTTCCCTGCGCTTGCTCCACTTGCCCGAGCCTATACCTCTCTGCTCCATGTACAAGCGTTGAAAGTGATCGCTTGTTTAGCTTGGCTGGACATGTGATAGATGAAAGGAGAAACCGATTATCAGGAAGAAAAACTTGCCATTAATGCTCAAGTATACATATGTTGGCAACAAAGAAAAGGTGCCTTGTGTAACACTTTACACAGAGAGGCTGGATTGCCTGAATGGTTGTAGCCAGGTGTAAGCAAAACTCACGTATCTGATATTTCACAGTGGTTTATTATCAGCGTTGTCGATCCCCCGCACACATGGGGCAGTTTGCAAAACACTCCACTAACAACTTAGTGAACATATGTTATGTTACGTTACTGAACATAAATAAAACAGGGCAAAGAGAAACAGAAATATAACCAGGCTTTATATGCATACATGCGATGATCATAGCTCGCGCTCCGTCTACCGACTGCCCACTCATCAGTGAGGGAGTAAGAGAGAGCGTTCCGCATTAAAGGAGCAGTAACTAATTCTACTTGTTAGACTTGTTATTTAATTATTAGCCACTGCGCCCATTAATATTTGGAAGAGTTTTGTACACTTCAGTTTTGTTCATAGGCTTGTAATCTTTGGACTTTTGTGAGACGAGTAAAAAAGAGAAAAAGGTCAATTTATAAACATAGTGGAAAATGATATGTTTTGTTATATAAAGCAACTCACTTTCAGTTAATTGTTATTTCTACCTCTTTCCAGTCACAGAGCACTTTATTTTGAGAGTTGTTTAAGTGAGAGAAGATCCTGTAACTTAGTGCAGTTTGGGGGAAATTGTAATGTTTAATCATTCTGTTATTATGAAAATAAAATTTTGCACTGAAGAAAAGTAGATTTTTGTTTGTATATGCTGTCAGTTATAGTTCTTAGAAAGAAAATCGGTATCGGCAAAAATCGGTATCGGCAGGTCACACTTACAAAAAAATCGGAAATCAGAAATCGGAATCGGCCAAAAAAATTGCAATCGGTGCATCTCTAATAGAAACATGGCTAATGATACTTCCATATAAATCCTACAAACATTCAGCCACTCGTTCTTGAGATATCGTGCTAGCGGGAGTCTCGGATGGGATGCACAGTCAACTGGGAAAACATAAAAAGTCCGGGATTTGTGGTGAGTAAGTGTGCCGTCCTGTGCCGTCACTGAGCTTGTGGGTGTAGTGTGAGCTCTCGGAGCACTCGGTGTGTAACTGCAGTGTGACTGTGTGTGAACTGAGGCCAGCGTGAATTCTACACCATGACGTGAAATTCCCTCTAATGCATCAATTACAGAGCGGGTAATCTCACTGAGAGCAGAATTAATTACGAGGACTAATGAATTATCCCATTATGACAGTTAGAATAGCTTTCGATTAGAGAGAGAGAGCGAGAGAGACAAAAGGAGGTCAAGTTGGTGGGTGAAATGGGGGACAAAAAGAAAAATGAAGGAGGGCATCATGGGGGTTTGAGATAAATGAAGTAGAGTGTGTGTGTGTGTATGTGGGTGTGGGTGTTACTGATGAATGTGAATATGGTGATGGTGGTGGTGGTGTGTGTGTGGATATGAATGTAGATGCGTGTATAAACGTCATGCTTATAGTACCCTCCACTAATATTGGCACCCTTGGTAAATATGAACAAAGAAGGGTGAAAAAATTGTTTAACCTTTTGAACTTTTGTTAAATTTCACAAAAATACTCTGCTCTCATGGATATCCAAACAATTGCAAACAAAACGCAGATTTATCAAAAAAATATATATCTTTGTTAAAAATAGGTGTGCAACAATTATTGGCACCCTTTTAGTCAATAATTTGTGCTACCTCCCTTTGCCAAGATAACAGCTCTGAGTCTTCTCCTGTAATGCCTGATGAGGTTGGAGAATACATGGCAAGGGATCTGAGACCATTCCTCCATACAGAATCTCTCCAGATCCTTCAAATTTCCAGGTCCACACTGGTGGACTCTCCTCTTCAGTTCACCCCACAGGTGACTGGGATGGCCATGGCATGATCTTGATTTTGTGGTCAGTAAACCATTTTTGTGTTGATTTTGATGTATGTTTTGGATCATTGTCCTGCTGGAAGATCCAACTACGGCCCATTTGAAGCTTTCTGGCAGAGGCAGTCAGGTTTTCATTTAATATCTGTTGATATTTGATAGTCCATGATGCCATGTATCCTAACAAAATGTCCAGGTCCTCTGGCAGAAAAACAGCCCCAAAACATTAAAGAGCCACCACCATATTTAACTGTTGGCATGAGGTACTTTTCCATATGGCTACCTCTCTGTGTGCACCAAAACCACCTCTGGTGTTTATTGCCAAAAAGCTCTATTTTGGTTTCATCTGACCATAGAACCCGATCCCATTTGAAGTTCCAGTAGTGTCTGGCAAACTGAAGATGTTTGAGTTTGTTTTTGGATGAGAGTAGAGGCTTTTTTCTTGAAACCCTTCAAACAACTTGTGGTGATGTAGGTGACTTCGGATTGTAGTTTTTGAGACTTTCTGACTCCAAGACGCAACTAACTTCTGCAATTCTCCAGCTGTGATCCTTGGAGATTTTTTGGCCACTCGAACCATCCTCTTCACAGTGAGTTGAGACAATACAGACACACGTCCAATTCCAGGTTGATTCATAACATTTCCAGTTGACTGCAACTTCTAAATTATTGCCCTGATGGTGGAAATGGGCATTTTCAATGCTTGTGCTATTTTCTTATAGCCACTTCCCATTTTGTGAAGCTCAACAACATTTTGCCGCACATCACAGCTATATTCATTGGTCTTACCCATTGTTATGAATGACTAAGGGAATTTGGCCTATGTGTTACCTCATATTTATACCCCTGTGAAACAGGAAGTCATGGTTGAACAATTTCATTCAATTTTGCTGCTCAGGTGAAGCCCAGGATCCTCTGCTCAAATCTGATTGGCTAGGAGCCACCAACCTGCTGAGAATACACATTGTGCACATGCACATTAACGCCACACACACACAACACTTATTGTGTTGAGGATAACCATAGGGTTAAGTGTGTGTGTGTGTGTGTGTGTGTGTGTGTGTGTGTGTGTGTGTGTGTGTGTGTGTGCATGTCTGAAGAGTGAGAGAGAGAGTGTGCCTTGCGGGTGGCCAGATTGGAGTAACACTCCTGAGTAAGACATATGGCACATGCACACGCAAACACACACACACACACCTAGTCCTCTATTACAATCTATTTCTATTTGTATATTTCCACAGCGAGTATCTAACATCTTTTGTCTTACATTTTTTTCAAAGAAAAGCTGCAGTTTTTCAAAAAATTAAATAATATAAAATAAGTCATCATGCTGCTTTCAGAGCCAGTGTCTAATCTGTCTAATCCCCATTCCACTTATGCACTGCAAAACAGGCCAGGAATATAGTTCACCAAAATGCTGCTGGCTTGGAACCGAGAACCGGAGACATCAGCGGCTTTGAGACGGCGTCATTTCACTCACAACATCTCAAGCAGCTGAAGTCATTTACATAATCTCCATTAAAACACACCGTGAAAATATTTCTTCCTTTTTTTTAAAACTCAACAATGAATGAATCCGAGGTAGAAAAGAAAAAAAAACAACATTTTACTAGAAAAAACAAAAAACAAGCTGAATGGGAGCCGCAGTGTTAATGGTAAGGAGAAAAACTTCATTTGAATAATTGTCCACAATCAAATGTTACCATATAAATCGGATGATTTGGAATGACGCAATGATTTAAATTGCAATGACAAAAATGAATCAAGGCAAATAATCATAAATCAATTATAATCAAAATTGGATCATATCAGATTCAGTGGTATTGTCAAATATTGAATCATTGCCTTTAGAATTGAAATCGTACCCTACTGTAGTAGATTCAGTTGTATTGTT
>CM042546.1:15652809-15702809 GCA_023630585.1 Cranoglanis bouderius
CTACATGGGGGACAGGGGTGCCATCTAGTGGTCCTTGGGGGAATAACCCCCGGGGGGCCATGACATGGATATTTGAAGAACCCATTGATAGATCATGCTTCACTGTTGCCAATATCAAATGTAGTAACATTTTAGACCTCAATGACAAGCATAAGATATTGTATGTCAATAATAAACATAATTACTGTAAAATACTGTATAGGTATGTATGGGTCTAGTATCCAGTGTATGTATTATATCTGTTCATTTCTCAAAATGCATGAAAAAAGTAGGCTTTTCCCCAGATTTCTACTAGCTCTTGCTCTGTAACCAGTGGACTCTCAAACTGATTTTTTTTTTTTTTTTTTTTTTTTAACAGCCGAATGCTACTATAGAGGACTTATTTCTGTGAAAATTTCAGGTTCATATCTGGTCCCCCACCAGAGATATTCAACCTGAAAATGAAGGGAATTTAAACAAATTGCACTTTCTTGCCCCCATAAAATAATAATAATAATAATAATAATAATAATAATAATAATAATAATAATAATAATAATAAAAAGAAAAGTCTCAAACCTGAAATGTTCTGCATGCACACTATACTTGCCTAGGTACCCCCTAAAAAAATTTAAGACTGAGACTCAAACCCTTCCCATTATAAACTGACCCTAAAAGTGGAACTGTGAGCAATCTTGAGCATTACATTTAGATTTAAGTTCTAAATCTAAGGAACAAGAATCTGTAAATTGTTTATATATATACAGTACTGTGCAAAAGTTTAGGCACCCTATTTTTTTTGTACAAACTTTGTTATAGATTTTTTATTTTATGACTTCTACATTATCAAGTCAGTACAAAAACATTTTAGATTCCCAAACATTAGTTTTCTAGCACAAAATTAAATGTTACAGAAAAATGCTTGCATGTCAGTAAAGAAAGCAGCATATTACGTAAGAGACACTTTTAAGACAAAAAAACACAATGAAGGCTGCTGGGTTTTGCTGCAAAAATAAGAAGCAAGTGTGAAAGTCAAAGTCTCCAGAAGAACTGTGGCTGGTTCTGCAAGATGCTCAATAAAACTTACCAACTCATTTCTGCACAAATTGTACAGGAGACTACTATTTTTATTTTTATTTTTATTTTTTTGTCACACCAAATATTGACTTTGTTTCATTTACTACTGTTTACTGCTTTTTATGGTATTTTTAATTAATACTAATTATTATTTTTTAATTAATACTTATTATTATTACTAGTAATTAATACTCAAATCAGCGCATCTGGTTTCAACAACAATGCCATGTTTGTTTGTTTTTTATTTATTCTTTTTTAATGTGAATATTAACTGAATCTCTTGTCCTGTATCTGCATGATCATGATTGGCTGACTGGATAATTGAATGAACGGGCAAGTGGACAGGTGCTCCTATTAAATGTATTGGATTTGGTTGTTAAGTGAACCAATCAGAATGTAAACACAGAAGGGCCATGATGAAAAAAAGGGAGAGGGAGAAAATGGTAGAGAGGGAAAGAACTTCAATTCTGAACCTTTTAAACACCTGGTTTATTATTCTATGCTAATGCTATTCACCATTAACACATACTATGAATTATTCACTAACTACAGTGACACTAATAAGGGAAGTATGTAGTTACGAGAATGAGGAACGTACCGTAGTGCCCGTTGACGGCTCCTGGGAGTTTAAGGGGTTAAGACCTGAAGAGCATTATTATATCAGACGATGATAAAGTCTTACCAAAATGACCACACAACAAAAAATATTCCGCTCCATAATTTGCTGACGGAAACAAAAATTAAGCAATGTTTAATTTCTCAGACTAGCATATATTGAAAGGTTAAACCACATCTTGATATTGTGTGTGTGTGTGTGTGTGTGTGTGTGTGTGTGTGTGTGTGTGTGTTGGGGTGGGGGGGGGGGTGGGGGGGCTTGCTGTTCCCTGGAGGAGAGATAACCCTTCCTCACGCAAATCAGTCTGAGCATGCATTAGCATTTGCAGGCCCTCCACTTAGCCCAGCCTGATAAGAGTAATCCTCTCTCTATTAAAGCAAAGTAAGCCCAGACGGGCACACACACACACACATACACACATACACACGAACACAAACTTTTCCTAAATGAATTCCAGGTGGTGCATTAATGGCTGTGTGCAATAAAAGGATGGTGGAAGGCAGAAAGTGCATGAGAGAGAGAGAGAGAGAGAGAGAGAGAGAGAGAGAGAGAGAGAGAGTTTCTGCATTTTATCTGAACCTCTCTCCTATTCATCTCCTATTTGATTCTGTATAACACAGTGACAGACTGGATGAATGTGAATAGACAACAGACAGACATTATGATTTACTATACCTCAAGTAAAAGTGATTATGCCACAGCGCTGTAGAATCCTTGATTCTGATTGGTTAGAAGGTGTTGATTAATTTCTTTATACCACAGCACGCTTGAATTCTCAAATAAGAAGGTGTGCATTCATTTTCTATAACAGCAGCTCTGGCAGGGAGTTCTGGCTACATCATAAATTACAGGTTTATATCAATATGCTCCTTCTGATATGTTATTCATTTCTATAGTAACAGCTTACAGGTCATTCCTATTGCAAAACCACCATTTAATTTTTTTTTATTTTACTTGGTTTAACTATGATGTCCATCTTTGTGTCATGACACACAACAAATTTTGGTTATACAGCTGTTTACAGAAACCTCAATATTTCGGCTCAGGATGGTCCTACCTCCTTGGAACAAAAACTGATCACTAGAACACGTTACAAGGTACAAAATTACAGACAGTTGACTTTGGTGGTTGGAGCTATATAAACATTTTGCACATTCATGTTGCTTAGACTTAGAACTTATGTTGCTCACAGTTCCAGTTTTAGGGTCAGTTTATAATGGAAATGCCCCCATAAAAAAGATAAGTCTCAAACCTGAAATGTTCTGCATGCACACTATACTTGCCTAGGTATCCCCTAAAAAATTAAGACTGAGACTTGAACCCTTCCCATTATAAATTGATCCTAAAAGTGGAACTGTGAGCAATTTTGAGCATTACAATTGGACTTGCATTCTAAGGAACACGAATGTGCAAAATGTTTATACATGTACTTGTACCTTGTAACATGCTCTAGAGATCAGTGATCCATATACAGTGCCCTCTACTAATATTGGCACACTTGGTAAATATGAGCAAAGAAGGCTGTGAGAAATTGTCTTTATTGTTTAAACTTTGGATATTTTGTTTAAAAAATTCACACAAATACTCTGCTGTCATGGATATCAAACAATTGCAAACACAACACAGGTTTATTTAAAAAACAACAATTACTGGCACTCATAAATTAATATGAAAAAAATATATTTGAAGTATATTCCCATTGATATTTTACATTTTCTTTAGTAGAGTTGGGTGACTAGGAACAGGAAATTGTTCAAGCATGACTTCCTGTTTCACAGGGGTATAAATATGAGGTGACACACAAATTCCCTTAGTCACTCATAACAATGGGTAAGACCAAGGAATAGAGCTGTGATGTACGGCAAAAGGTTGTTGAGCTTCACAGAATGGGAAGTGGCTATAAGAAAATAGCACAAGCATTGAAAATGCCCATTTCCACCATCAGGGCAATAATTAAAAAGTTCCAGTCGACTGGAAATGTTATGAATCAACCTGGAATTGGACGTGTGTCTGTATTGTCTCAACGCACTGTGAAGAGGATGGTTCAAGTGGCCAAAAAATCTCCAAGGATCACAGCTGGAGAATTGCAGAAGTTAGTTGCGTCTTGGGGTCAGAAAGTCTCAAAAACTACAATCCGAAGTCACCCACATCACCACAAGTTGTTTGGAAGGGTTTCAAGAAAAAAACCTCTACTCTCATCCAAAAACAAACTCAAGCATCTTCAGTTTGTCAGACACTACTGGAACTTCAAATGGGATCGGGTTCTATGGTCAGATGAAACCAAAATAGAGCTTTTTGGCAATAAACACCAGAGGTGGTTTTGGTGCACACAGAGAGGTAGCCATATGGAAAAGTACCTCATGCCCACGGTTAAATATGGTGGTGGCTCTTTAATGTTTTGGGGCTGTTTTTCTGCCAGAGGACCTGGACATTTTGTTAGGATACATGGCATCATGGACAAATATCAACAGATATTAAATGAAAACCTGACTGCCTCTGCCAGAAAGCTTAAAATGGGCCGTGGTTGGATCTTCCAGCAGGACAATGATCCAAAACATCAAAATCAACACAAAAATGGTTTACTGACCACAAAATCAAGGTCCAGCCATGGCCATCCCAGTCACCTGTGGGGTGAACTGAAGATGAGAGTCCACCAGCATGGACCTCGAAATTGGTCTCAGATCCCCTGCCATGTATTCTCCAACCTCATCAGGCATTATAGGAGAAGACTCAGAGCTGTTATCTTAGCAAAGGGAGGTAGCACAAAGTATTGACTAAAAGGGAGACAATAATTGTTGCACACCTATATTCAACAAAGATCATTTTTTGATAAACCTGTGTTTTGTTTGCAGTTGTTTGATATCCATGAGAGCAGAGTATTATTGTGAATTCTTTGAACAAAAGATCAAAAGGTTAAACAATAAAGACAATTTTTTTCACCCTTCTTTGCTCATATTTACCAAGGGTGCCAATATTAGTGGAGGGCTCTGTACACTGATTTAAAAAACTAGCTTGTGTAATTATTGATGTGGTTTTCTTTGAGGAGAAGTCTTCAGAACAGAGGTCTTTAGGCATACTCAGTAACATAACAAAGCTACATTTGGTTCATGGACATTGCACAACATTAAACATAACTCTACAGAGATAAAAATACATTTGTATGTAATCTTCAATAAATAAAAAAAAAATGTTAGCATTGGCAAATTGATGTTCTATTAGAGGAATAAAAATTTGACATGCTGTTATTGGAAATGATCAAATTTGGGGTGACTCTGATTCGCACCACCCTTCGTTGACTATTTTCCAATACCAGCATGCCCCCTAGTTTTATTCTTTGCATATGGTATTTCCAGGACTGCAAGAGACATTTTTGTTCCTTCTAGCAGACACAGCATCACATACTGCAGAATTTTATAATGATTAGCTTAAACTAACTAACCTAACTATAACACAACATTTTGTTTGTTTTTACATTAAACATGCTACTCCAGCTCTTACAGGAAGGTTACTGGAAAATACACTAAAAAACAACAACAAAAAACTAGCAGATCCTGGTGCAAGGAGCGCTAATTTTATGCCATGAGGTTTTGTTTGTTTTGCCATGTGCTTCTGTTTTGGTTCTAGTCCTATCTCCGCCCCTGTCCTGTCATTGGTCTGTTATCTTTTGTGGTCACCTGGTTGCTGTTAGCCCTTAAATGTGCATTAGGCAAGATCATAAATTGTTCAAGATTAGGTTTCTAACAGCTTTAAGCATGGCGTGATTTTTTTTTTTTTTTAACAATCTGGCTGTGCTGGGAGCTTGTGGATTCCAGCCATGATTTTTTTCTTTCTAAACAGACTGAGATGGGGGTGGACTGAAGCAACATTGGGGAGTGTCTATAAAATGACTGACAAGGGACTATTTCACCTTTGATTAGTTTGTCTATTTACAACCATAGTTTGTCTATTTAATCACAGGCAGTAATTAAAGAAACATTACTTATAAAGTGAATCACCAGGTTTCAGCATTAGATGCTGCTATGTAATGACTCCTTTGTGAGGGTGTACACACAGACACATATTTTCAAGGCCTGAAAAGGGATTAAGCTTAATACCATAATGAAAACCTCAGCCCAGAAACAACACAGTTCCTAACCAGTACAACACTAACAGGACAGACCAATAAGGTTCTCTGAAGAGCCACTTTAGAGGTAGTACGAATAAAATGAAATAAAAATATCGGGTACTTTAATGCCACATATACAATGACGGATGTATAGAATTTTTCCCCGATAAGCACTCTGAATTTAGGGGGCATCTTATATGTTGCGCAGACTTGTTCAGAAAATGTGGTATATAACTTTGAAAGTGCACTCAGGAGTGTAATGTTCTCGTTATGATTTTCACATCCAATAATAGGTGCTGGGCTTCCTTTGCTCACCTGTAAATCATCATCACAGTGGACCTTTATGGAAGTTCACAGTTTAAAAAAAAAAAAAAAAAAAAAAACGACAAAAAATCTAGGTTATATAGTCACAGTGCAGAGGTGCTTTTAATTCAGGCTGTCCCACAAACCTCAATCCAAATCTATGGACTGAGGCAAAATAGTGTTGGGTGTTCTATAGAATTTGTGAGGCACTGAGGCAACACAAACTTTTGAAGGTCCAGTTACATAAAATTCATTTCTTACATTTATCTTTTATTGCTCAACCACGTAAGGGATAAAACCCGTCAGTGCCGTGTTGTTATAGAAAAACAATCCAACATGAAGCGGAGTTGTTGTTCGCACCCCAAAGTGGATAATTTTCCAATAAGAGCACATCCTGAAGTGTTTTATCACCTTAAACCACAGGGACTTGCCAATGATTACAATTTTGAACTTATTACCAAACTCAGCGTTTTTGTTTTTTTTTTTTTTTAACTGTTAATACAGTTGAGGTCATAAGTTTACATATGCCTTGCACTTGCAGAATCTGCATAATATTAATAATAATAAAAAAAAATTAAACTTTTGAACAGGATGATTGGTGTAAATTGTTATTATTTTGTTTAAAGATCTTTTTTTTTTTTTTTTCACTTAGTACTGCCCTTCAGAGGCTACATAATATATTTACATGTTTCCCAGAAGACAAAATAATAACAATTTACACCGATCATCCTGTGCAAAAGTTTACACGCCCCTGGCTCTTAATGTATCGTGTTGCCTTCTTGAGCATCAGTGAATGTTTGCACCTTTTGTAATAGTTGTGTACGAGTCCCTCAGTTGTCCTCAGTGTGAAAAGATGGATCTGAACATCATATAGTCTGTTGGAAAGGGGTCAAGTATGCAGAAGATGCTGGAAAAGCAAAGAATGTGCAGGACCTAGAGGATTTTTCTGAAGAACAGTGGGCAGTTTAACTGCTCAGGACAAACAAGGGACTCATGAACAACTATCACAAAACATAAAAACAGTCGTTGATCATCCAGGTAACAACACACAGTATTAAGAATCAAGGGTATGTAAACTTTTGAACTGGTTCATTTGTGTAAATTCAGTTATTATTGTGTCTTGTGGACTAAATATAAACATCTGTTATGTGAAATAGCTTATTCAGGGAAGGACTAAATAAAAAACAACATGCAATTTTTATGATCCCTCTTTTTTTTTTTTTAATTATTAACATTTTGTAGATTCTGCAAGGCGTATATAAACTTATGACCTCAACTGTAGTTACAATCATTGGGCCTCATTTATCAAGCTGGAGACAAACGGATTAATGCATAAATCATTCATATGAGCTTTTACACATAAAATGTGGTATTCATGAAAATGCCATAATTTTGGAAAAACCTTCATAACCTACTCCTGCTCCGGAGTGCCAGTAAAATTCAGCTTTTGTCGACGAGTTACTGCACTAATCTTGTTAGGCATAAACATGCATTGTGTTTTTTTAACTGTTTATAGTTACAATCATTGTTGTGGCACATCTGTGAGACAACTTAGCTCCTGTTATCACTTATAATATAGAAGCTATGAACAATCGTTCCCTCAACACACTCTCTTTTTTCTCTGTCATTAATTTCATACGACAGAAAAACACAGCTTTGTCATGTTAATGTGAATCCATAAAATGCTCTCTCTTGAAGACACAGTGCTAGAAAGTGTAATGTTTTTTGTTGTTGTTGTTTTTACCTCTGACACTTGAGACTCTGTCAAACAATTAAAAATAAACGTCTCTTCACAGAAAACTTTCACATATCAACAATACACCAGTTTTATATGAAACATCCATCTTAAAAAAGTCCTGGTCTAAGTTGTTGTGACAGTAGAACGAGTGAATTAATATCAACTTTTGATGCTGACACTACTGTCCAAGCTGTTGTCCAATCTGAACTGAGCACCCATCAGCACTGTGGTATATATAAGGGGAAATTATTTGATGTCACAGTTATTCAACTTATACCGCAGCGATTTGCAAACATCATTAATGAACAACATGTTGCACATTTTAACAGTTTATAGTTAGATTTGATGTTGTGGAACGACCACGAGACAAACTAGTTCCTCAGTTATCACTTACGTTAAAGCTGCGCTAAACAGTTGTTCCCTCACCAGTCTCTCTCTCTCTTTCTCTCTCTCAAAAAAACAGCTTGTCATTTTACCAAGAACGCGGAAACTCCTGTTCTGATGACTCTCCCATGCGGCAAAACTTTCCAAAGCATGTCACCACATCAGCGATTATAAATAGTACTTTGTTAAAAAAAATTGTTTTTCTTTTTTTTTTTAAACCTGTTTATTATTAGTCTTAGATTATGTGGAGCATCTGTCGTATAAGTCCCTGTGTGAGGGCTGTTACTATAGAAACAATAACGTATTAGAACGAGTGCATTAATATTAACCTTCCGTTCATGTTGCAGCCAGAACTACTGTCCGAGCCACGCACACCTTCTGGCCAATAAAATTTGAGAATTCAACTGTACTGTGAAATGTATTCAGTTATTTGGGCTGCAAGAAACAGAACAGGACTTTCTGTTCTCTAGCTTTCTGTTAAAATTGAGTCACTTTGTGTTAAGAGGGGTTGCAACGTATGTAATGTAAGTGCAATTTTTTATCAAAAATGTGTTTTAAATGACCACTTTTGCAGCACATTTCTAATGCCTCATGCTGTGTGCACTCTGCACCATGTTACGTCCGATTCACATTTATTTCTAAATTTTAAAAAATAGCAACTTGAGTCTCTTGAACAGCCACTGGGCAAGAACAGGGAAAAAACACTGTCTTACTTAAAAAAAAAAAAAAAAAGCTGACTTGGTGGAAATTAATTATTATAATCTAATAATAATAATAATAATAATAATAATAATAATCTAATAATTAAACATACCAACAGTATGACTGCAACACTATGATATAGCACACTTCTCACACATAATGAACTGCCTGAAACGCATTACCTCATTAGTAAGACTAATATCCAAATCAGATGGATGGCCTGAAGAGAACACATTAGCCAGTTTTATGATTTTGCTGCTAGGCTTTGATTCTGACATAAATAATGTCAAAGAGATCTGTTAAATGCTTATACGCATCAAGACGCTGGTTTCTCCGAGGCATCTCGCTAGTTTATCAACATCTGCGTTCAAGCGCTATGTTAAAAAATGACATTTCCATCTATTGAGTAAAACATCCAGATCTGTGCGTTCATCTGTAAATGATTTAGGTGAAAGTGAATGTGATAGGTTTGGTTAATGGCCGCTTCCTCTAAAGTTTAGCCTTTTCACGCTTTACAGAGTAATCATTCTCGGCCTGAACAAACGCACGCGGTGATCAGAGAAGCCCCGACGCTGTTATAATGTTCGTTACGATTTTTTTCTAAGCGTACATTGTGGCCTGAAATCTCTCACGAATAGAATCCCAAAAGACTGCAATTTCCAGTAATTTAAACAGCGCAGTTGCTTCAGTCATAGAATCTCTTCGTCTGAGTCAGCTACAATGCTCACTGCTTCTCATATTCTCAAAGTAAATTTTCTATAGTGTTTGGATCGAAATGGCTTCAGGATTCCTCCAAGTAGATGGAACCTTCAGTGTTAATTCAGTACAGTTATTGGTGTTGGGCAGGGGTGGACAAAGTACTGAGAAATTATACTTGGTAAGAGATAATCTTAATAATTAAAAATCCAAAAATAACTCAAATGAAAGTAAAAAGTTACTACTTTCAAATGTACTCAAGTAGTAAGTAAGTAAATGTTTAAAATAAACTGATGAAATTACGTTATTTTTGTGTTTACATGTGAAAAGTAACTTTTATTACTTGCTAGAAGATGATGTTTCAGTTCGTACAGGATTTCGCAGAGTTTTGTTTTTTGTGTGATTGTTGTGACCAAAAATGCTTGATTTTGCTGCGACATTTTTTTTTTTAATTTTTAAAAGCTTTTTTATGCAACTTGTGCTTTTTTTGCATAAAAGTACTTGAATTGGTCAAATTGCAATTGCACGGAATTGTTTTACACAGTCTTTCACTGTGATGTTTGTTGGAAAATGAGACCTTTTAGCTGTACTCATGTTCGACGCACATGAATCGAAGCGGGCTTTGGCTGAATGCGCGTTGTGATGATGTCACATGACCAAATCTGCGGAAAATCTGTGGTAATTTTGAAAAATTGCGAGCTCCTCCGAATATTGCAAATATTGTAGAGGGACTGAGTTTCATTTTTAAGCAACTGTGCCGTTTTGCCTGAAAACATCATTCAATCTTTGTTGGTCATACAGTATGCATGGCCAACACTAAATAGTTTGCTAATAAATTAATCCGAAGTAAAATAAGATGTAAATACCCAATATTTACCATTAGCTAGAATTTAAGTTGCTACCTAGCCTAGGATTTGTTAGCTACTCGAATTGATGCTAGTCTAACCGGGCAGTAGCAAAGAATACAGGCTAACTTAGATAAATATTGCCATGTTAGAAAACTAGCAAAACTTACCTCAACATGCTTTTTCAAATTAGACAGATAAATTAGATTAGTACTTGTCTTCTAGGGAGGCAAATGAGATGCCTAATTTTATACTAGTCTTTGCTTATATCAGCATATTGAAACATTTTACTGAGGTAGGGCCGGTGACTTGTCTATATACAAATGCGCATGAATAGCTAAAACACTAACACTGAATAGAAGAGACCTTTAAGATTTTTCATTAGAAAAAATTTTTAATTTTTCTTGGAAATGTAATTAAGTCAGAGTACGAGTATTAAATTTCAACAACAATCAAGTAAAGTATAAACATGCCAAAATAATAGATCAGACTAGCAACAAAGTACAATTAGTCAAGTATTTTGCACCCCTGGTGTTCTCTTCTTTATTGGTCTTTGGTGGAAAAAAAAGTGACTGAAATATTTTAAAAAATAACTTGCAGCTTTTGAGATACACTCTAACTAAATTTAAAGACCGGGCTGTGTAAGGCTCTATTTTTGTGCAGGCGCAAACGTAATTTAGCAGCATAATGTTGGTTTATTTCTAATTTAATTGGGTATAAATATTTTTCTTTTTTCCCTGATCACTCCCAGTTACTATTTTCATTCTTCATGGTGTAAATGCATTTGAACAAAAATATCCTTAAAAAAAAAAAAAAAGTCCCTTTGCTCAGTATTTTGTTGAAGCACTGGTGGCAGCATTTACAGCCTTAAGTCTTTTTGTGTGTTGCGCTATCAGCTTGACAAACCTGCAATTGGGGATCTACAGTACCGTCATTCCTCTCTACTAAACCTCACAAGCTTTGTCAGGTTGGATGAGGAGCAGCACTGTATCTCTATTTTCAGATCTCTCCAGAGATCTTCAGTCAAGGTTCAAGTTCACTCAAGGACATTCACAGACTTCTGTATTGCCTTGGTCTGTGTTGCCTTGGAATCTTCAGACCCGAGGTCTTGTTTCTTATGGCCTGACAGTCCCCTGAGTGTTTTTTGCACAAGCGAGTTGTCCCCTGACTTCTGTCTGACTGCTCTACCATAAAGACATGATTAGTAAAGTGCTGCAGAGATGGCTGTCCTTCTGACAGACTCTCTCATCTCCACACAGGACCTCTGGAATTCTGTCAGAGTAACCTTCGGGTTCTTGATCACGTCCTTGACTAAAACTCGTCTCTGTGGTTTGCTGAACTGAACTCGGGAAGTGGCTCTAGGAAGAGTGTTGGTGATAATTTATATAGTGCTTTTCTAGGCACTCAAAGCGCTTTACATAGTATGGGGGGAAATCTCCTTCAAACCACCACCAGTGTGTAGCATCCACCTGGATGATGTGACGGCAGCCATAGTGCGCCCACCACACACCAGTTATTGGTGGAGAGGAGAGAAGAGTGATATAGCCAATTCAGGGATGGAGATTATTAGGGGGCCATGATAGATAAGGGCCACTGGGGTGATACCCGTACTCTTTACGAGAAGTGTCCTGGGATTTTTAATGACCACAGAGAGTCAGGACCTTGGTCTAATGTCTCATCTGAAAGATAGTGCTGTTTTTACAGTTTAGTGACCCCGTCACTATACTGGGGCATTAGGACCCACACAGACAGCACCACCTGCTGGCCTCACTAATACCACGTCCAGCAGCAGCCTTAGTTTTCCCTAGGAGGTCTCCCATCCAGGTACTGGCCAGGCGAGAACTGCAGGGTGATATGGCTCTTATTCCAAATCTCTGTGTTCCATTTAAAAATAATAGAGGGCACTGTGTAATTCATAACCTTCAAAGCAGCTGAATTATTTGGTACTCTTCCCTGGATTAGCAATACTACAAACCTCTCTCAGAGGTCTATGGACAATTCCCTTGACCTCATAGCTTGTTTTGCCCTGACATGAACTGTAAGATGGGGGGGGGGGGGATTTTTATATACAATGAGGGGAAATAAGCATTCGGCCATTTTTGCTTTTGTTATTTAATACACTTCCAGTGCATATATGGTATCAGCTTCAAATGTCTTTTGGCATTATAAATATAAACAAAAAAGCATGTATTCATAAGCATAAACAAAGATGATTAAAAAATTAATTTGATTTAAAAAAAAAAAAAAAAAGTATGACCAACATTAGCACTTTGCTACAAAGCTGTTGGTGCCAATTACAGCTTTAAGATGTTTCTGGTAAGAAGTAATTCACGTTTTGTGGCATTGTGATTAAATTTTGGGCTATTCCTCTTGCCAAATTTGCTTTGGCACTGTTTTGACACGTACCACCTACCAAAACATTGTTGCAGACCAAGTACACCCCTTCATGGCAACAGTATTGATAGTGGTAGTGGCCTCTTTCAGCAGGATAATGCACCCTGCCACACTGCAAAAATTGTTCAGGAATGGTTTGAAGAACATATCAAAGAGTTCAAGGATTTTGACTCGGCCTCCAAATTCCACAGATCTCAATCCGATCGAGCATCTGTGGGATGTGTTGGACAAACAAGTCCAATCCATGGAGGCCCCACCTCGCAACTTACAGAACTTAAAGGATCTGCTGCTAACGTCTTGGCGCCAGATACCACAGCACACCTTCAGAGGTCTTGTAGAGTCCATGCCTCGATGGGAGAGAGTATGATTTGGCGGCACAAGGAGGAACTACACAATATTAGGAAGGTGGTTTTAAAGTTATGGCTGATCGGTGTATATTTGCAGAATAAAGGTTTAGAAAGAATATAGGCTTAAAGGTCTTGCACAAGAGTATCTCAGACAGTGCTGGGATTTGAGCTCAACCTTACAACCTTTCTGAAAAAAGGCATTTCTATAACATCATGCCTCTATATTAATGCACTTGTACTTGTAAAGGGATTTTAAAAAAAAGCATGTTGTTTAACAAGGAAAAATTGTCATCATTCATATGGTGAAGATTTACTGGAGATGTTTATTAAACATTTTTGGAAGAAGTCTCCAGTGTTGGAGCTTTGCAACAGTGAAAGGTAAAGAGAAAAGGGAACAATATTTCATGTTTATAGCTGCTATAAGATAAATGATATCAGGAACGTGTTTTGCAGACATTCCACAACATTAAATATAAATATAAATGGACAAAAGGCAATGCATTTTTCTTTAATAGATGAAAAATTGCTGTGGTATAACAAGAATAAAATACTTTGTGATGTGCTGTTATTTAAATGTAATCAACTCTGGAGTGGTAATGACCTGACACAAAGCATCACACCGCTCTGTCATTGATTTTTATTTTTTTTCTCACTCATTCATATTCATATACTAGAACTGTTCATATACTATAACCCCACAGTAGTATTTAGCTGTCCTATAATTTACTTTAGGTTTGTTATCCGTGAAATGAAAATAAAACAATATTGAAGAAATTAATCTGTTGATTCGATACATTGATTTTTGAGCCTCATACCAGCGCATTCAGTCTCATTTCCTGTCAGTGCTGAATTGATATAGTCCACCAGCTCCATGCAGATGTTTCATTCAGTACGACTCGCTCATATAGTCTTCATTCAAACACAAACATTGAAATTCTAATTACCAAACCACGGCACACCATTTTCCCCAGGTGTGACATTTAGCCTGGTGGATTGTTCAATAATTCATCTTTCTCATGTGGAGGGATGGAGCGCAGGGATGGGAGAAGGAGGGAGGAGGAGGAGGAGGAGGGGGAGGAGGAGGAGAGGAGAGAGGTGAGGAGGGAACGATCTATCAGGCACGCATCCGCCTGCAAATCTCTTGGAATAAAGTAATCATTAATTCATGTGTCAGTGTGCCGCATATTGAACTCTAAAAGCAAGCGACCTTGGGCACCAACGCCTTCTCTAAATGCCAGAGCTGGGTGACATTTGGAAGGTTTTAGTAACTGCGTTGAGTCAAATTCCTGATAGAAATATATCCGCAATATTAGTCAACCTCCAGAAATATATGTCTCTCAGCAGAGAGTTTACAGAAGATTAGATGTGGCTCTCTGAACTGAGCTTATTTTTGGAATGTATGCTCAGATATAGAAATGACCCTACTGTACCATCGTTCCTACAAGCTATTATTGGCAAACTTTCGTTAACAACACAAAGGTGAGCAAAATCACGTTTTTTGCAAACGAGGCGTTAGCAACACACGACACAAACAACACAACTGCGACAATAAATAGCTCAGAGATATGACACCAGAGTACCAACTACTAACACAGGTTACCATTTAAGTTGGTGTTGGTTCATTTTCTATAACAGCCGCTCTGACAGTAGTTCCGGCTTCAAGGCAAATCTCAGGATTATATTAAAGCACTTGCTCTCATTGTCTGCTTTGGGATAATGTCCATTGTTAAAAGCGCTATACAAATAAACTGAAAACTGTTACCATTTTTATAGTAAGTAATTACACAGAGAGAAAAAGAACACTTTGGGGTGGTAAGAGTAACTCCGCTTCATGTCAGGCTGCATCACACCATCCCGCCACTGATTATTTTCTTACGACATAACACCCTGTAATGTGTTATTCCTTACTTGATATACTGTATATCACATAGTTTTTAAAATTAAAATTCTGTTAAACACGCATCACCCCTCATCGCTCTTTATTGAGTGCGTGTGCACATCTGACTGAGTGCTTGAAGCTGTGTTAGATCTTACCTGTGTGTGTGTGTGTGTGTGTGTGTGTGTGTGTGTGTGTCTATGTGAATGAGCTGTGAATGAGAGAATGAGAGATATGAAATGAACTGAAACTTCGTGTATTTTCGGCAGGGTGAGAAATTCTTGCAGTGAGAGGCCTTGCAGTATAATAATGTTTTCTTTAACATTTTTTTTTTTTTTTTTAATGTAACTTCATCTCAGAATTCCCTCACAGACCTAAAACACACTTTTTTTTTCTCTCTTTTTTTTTTTTGCAATTATAAATCTGAGACTGTACGCTTTCTACCGTTAAATTATTTTATATTTGGACTAGTGTTAATATTTTCTGGATTAAGACAACACTCATTTATTCAGTTATGATTTCTATCTGTATATGCATAACCCAACATGGTTTACAAATCTGTAGCAATTCGTATTGACTTGCATGACAGTTATGGTTTATATTAGCTTAGCATTTGTACCTTTCTTGCAAACAAAATCCAAAAGCCACATTGCCCTTATTTGTTTCAATTTGTAAGAATTTCTCATGAAATAATATTTGGGTTAAGTTTAAAGAAAAGACAGCAGCTAAATATCTAACTGGAGGAACTTGTCAGTTTTTGACAGGTGGTAGTGATACAAAAATTGCACTTGCATTTATAAAAATGATTCTGGTAAAAGTTCAAATTCTTTACTCGAGTTGCAGTACAAAAAAGTACAAAGTCAGAATATGAAAGTAAAAGTATGGAAAACAAAGAGGCCTGCGCCTCAAATCACACTGAATTTGGTTCCTGACAGTAAATTATAGAGCAACTCATCTGTTGTTTTTTTTTTTTAAAAAAAGTAGTAAGCAGAAAGGATAGTTTTTTTTCTTTAGAAGTGTAGTGAGTAAAAGTATTATGTAAAAAGAAAACTGGACTTTGAACTAAGAATATCAAAAAAGCGGCTAGCTAGTTACCCAGCATTATGCTAGCATCAGTTTGTAATTTGTATATTCAACACTCAAAAATAGTTTTTCTTTAACACTTAGAAAGCTAATAGCTAACTGTCATGACAGGAATAGGCTAGATAAATATGAAAAGTAGATAGCTAGATAGTTGTAGTGATAGATAGCAGGACATGTGATGTTTTGTATTTGAGAAGAATACAGTCGGGTCCATAAGTATTTGGACAGTGACACCGTTTTCGTAATTTTGCTTCTGTACACCCCCACAATGGATTTGCAATGAAGCAATCAAGATATGTGAAGTGTAGAGTTTTGAGCTTTAGGGGTTTAACAAAAATATTGCATTAACCATTTAGGAATTACAGCCATTTTTTACATAGCACAAAGGACGAAAAGTAATTGGACAATTGACTGATAAGCAGTTTCATGGCCAGGTGTGGCCTGTTTCCTCATTATTTCAGGAGAAATTAATTAGATAAAACATCTGGAGTTGATTCCAAGTGTTGAATTTGCATTTGATAACTATTCATGTGAACTTTCAATATGTGGTCCAAAGAGGTGTCGATGCAAGTGAAGGAGGCCATCATTAGGCTGAAAAAAACAAACAGCCCTATCAGAGAGACAGCAGAAACTTTAGGAGTGGCCAAATCAACAATTTGGTACATTCTTAACATTCTTAAAAAGAAGGAATGCACTGGTGAGCTCAGCAACACCAAAAGGCCTGGAAGACCACAAAAGACAACTAAATGCGGGATGAATGCTGAATTCTTTCCTTGTTGAAGAAAAACCCCTTCACAACATCTAGCCAAGTCAAGAACACTCTGGAGGAGGTAGGCCTATCATTGTGAAAGTCTACAATCAAGAGACACCTTCATGAATGTAAATACAGACGGTTTACCTCAAGATAAAAATCACTGGTAACACTCAAGAACAGAAAGGCCAGATTAGCCTTTGCTAGAAAACATCTAAAAAAAAAAAAAAAAAAAAAAGCGTGCCCAGTTCTGGAACAAGATTCCTTGGACAGATGACACAAAGATTAACTTGTACCAGAATGATGGGAAGAGAAGAGTATGGAGAAGGAAAAGCATACCACATCATCTGTCAAACATGGTGGAGGAAGTGTTATGGAATGGCCATTTATGGCTGCCAATGGAACTGGGTCACTGGTGTTTATTGATGATGTGGCTGCTGATAGAAGCAGCAGGATCAATTCTGAAGTGTATAGAGCTATACTTTCTGCTCAGAATCAGTCAAATAAATCTGATAAAGTAATATATCAAAGGCAAAAAACTGAAAGCCTCTTACTCAGCTCCATCAGAGGCTTCCTGTCACCAATGAAACTGAAAATTAAAGCTTGTCTAATGAATCACATTACTGACCAATTATTTAAAAGTTTGAAAAAGTTTTTAGATTTTTTTTTAAAGCAATTTGAAAGTTGAAGTAGTTGCAACCCAAACATTTCAGTCTATGTCTCTCTTTTTCTCTCGTAATTAGCGTGGGTCTGTACTTTCGGCTGTGGGCTTTGCTGCACAATCAGGTCAGCAAGTTCTCTCTTAATCAAGGACCAATAAGAAAGAGGCCACTTAACATTCCATTATCACAGCTGTGTGCATGTGCGTGTTTGAGTGTGTGTGCTCTCATAAGAAGCAGTCTGCAGATATATTGCTGTGAGAAAATGGTGTGAGTTGGAAGAGGATTAGAAGTTGTGGGACGCCTTCAAAGTGTGTATGTGTGAGAGGGTGTATATGTGATAGTAAAAAGTTCAGACAGAAGAGAGTGTGTGTGTGTGTGTGTGTTAGATTTCGTGGCCAAGGCCTAAGGCCACTGCATTAACTGTCTGCCAATGTAAGTACAGTCAGCTCCAGGATTATTGGTAAAGATGGGTAAAAAAACGTAATGAAAGAATGTCTGTGGTAAATTAGCAGAAATCTAACATTTAATTGAAGAAACTTGTAAAGGAAATTAAAATAAAACATACATGTGCCACAATTATTGGCAGTCCAGATATTCTTATGAACAAAATGTAACTGTATAACACCCTTGGGGGAAAGTGCTATTTGCCCTCTTCCTCATACATGAGCTCACAGACATCCATAACTGGCTAGTGTCCCTGTGATCAACAGAAGAGTGAGAGTATGGCATCCCTCCCACCCAGAAAGCACAGCCAATTTTGCTCTCTTGGACTCCCAGCCACAGATGGTTGTGGCATCGTCAGGACTGAACTCACAATCTCTGAAAAATTCCACTCGGGGCCTTGTGATCGCATTATTGATGGGGAAAGCAAGGAATTCTGCCAACACCCTCAGGGCTTAAAACAGTGAAATCTTGACCTTGTACCAATGCTGAGTACAAACTCCTGCACCCTTGTCCAAAAAATGCTTTCTTTTTTCTCTCTGTGTGTTTATCATGGACTGAGGAGCCTTTTGTTTCAGCTCTGATCAACGCATGGGCAGCAGGAAATTTCATCAGCCAGGGACTCATTGACAGATTTCTAATCACCACCATCCCAGTATTATCTCTTCTCTGGGTCTAAGCATTTGATGATAGTTCTGGAGGAATTGTCAGCCAAAGAATTATTTGAAAAATAAAGATAGAGCAGCAGATTTTAAAGATCAGCATTTGACATGAAGAGGTACTCTCATTGTAGGTTATACATTCATTCACGAACATTATTCTATTATATCCATGACTGTTGACAAGAGGACAGATAGTAAAGGGAGCCAGTTCCTCTCACACTGCACAATAACTGAAAGCCCAGAAACCACAATCAAAGTACGAGTTCCATCCCAGGACCGAGAAGAAGTACTTAGTAAACAGAAAGCAACCCAGTCACCAACACACAGAGCATGGGATTATGCAATTAACATTCTAATGGGGTCTAGTGGGAGATTTTGTCTTTTCTCAGGCCCCAAAGATGTAGCAGTATAAGAAGACTCCCAAAAACACATCCTTCTCTCCACATTGTCTGGCGGTGCTGGGTTTTTCTCCTTCAGTGTATCAGGCATGTAATTGAGACCTTAAGAGACATGTTGATCACGTGAAGAAGAATACATTTTATTTGTCACATATACTACATTACAGTGATTTTTTTTTTAATATCCCGGCTTGTTAGGAATTTGGAATCAGAGCACACGGTCAGCCATGATACTGCACACGTGGAACATCTGTCATCTGAACTCTCATATGTAGCTCATTACTTCAACATTAACTAACTGCTTCATATCCTTAGTTTTCTGTGTATCACTGCAAAGACTTGCCTTCTCTATGATTGCATTTCTGAATGTTTGTATTCCATGCACATTTTGACTGCTTTATAGCTTTCTCTGGTTGTTAGCCTTCTTGGTTTGACTGGGGATCTCTTCCATGTTTGTTTTTGACCATTTTGCCTGGTACACATACTGTTCTTTGTGGAAGGTCAGCCCTTTTCCCACTGTAAGGTGGTGGTCTTTACATGCACAGTAAGCTATAAATAATTCTGAGTGGTTAACATTCTTGCGACAAAGCCTAGGAGTGAACCGTTATTTGTGCTCATTGTCAAGGGTGCATTATAACATACTTAATAGGTACCAGTAAATTCTGTGCCCTTGAATCAACTCTCACAAGGTTACAATGTTTAACATGGATCACAGCCCATCCATCTATGTTCTGTACTGCTTAGCCTACACAGGGTCGTGGGGAGCCTGGAGCCCATCCCAGGGGACTCCGGGAACCAGGCGGGGGACACCCTGGATGGGGTGCCAACCATCACAGGGCACAATCGCACACACATTCAGACACCCATTCCCACACTACAGACAATTTAGAGATCCCAATCAGCCTATAGCGCATGTCTTTGGACTGGGGAAGGAAACCAGAGTACCCGGAGGAAACCCCTGAAGCACGGGGAGAACATGCAGACTCTGCGCACACAGGGCAGAGGAGGGAATCGAACCCCAACCCTGTATCAAAGTCTTGTCTGTTCATTTGTTTTATGTGGGAAGTTTTACTTCGTATGAAATACAAATCCATGTCAATATCGTTCTTTTATTGTTTTGATTATTGAGATGTGTTGAATTTCATTTAAATGGTAACACGTTGTTGTGTCTTCCCAACCAAACCTGATATTAACTCAATTATTATGGGTCTTTATGCGTTTTGTGTTTTTGCTGGCAACACTTTCAGCGTCAACGCTGTCAACTTTAATTAGTGAAGAAAGTTTGAGGGATATAATTTGACCAAATTCCATTTGATGGAATGTTTGACTCACTCTTTATGGGGATGATGAGCTGAGGGATGACTGGCAGGATTTTGGTGCCGCCGTGTTCCAGCATGTCGTGTACACCCTGCCGGGCGAAGAACTCGTGCGGGTGAGACGTCTCACACAGACCATCGAAGAACAGCGGCAGGTAATGGTGATAGTCCAGCTTTTCAATCTCCACCTGTTCAATACAAACAAACACACACAGGCACACTTAAATTACTATGTTTGTAAGGTCCTTCCATTGACTTAACTTGTATTACTCTAGCTACATACACTCAGTGAGAACCAACTTCACATGCTCTGTGTGTGTGTGTGTGTGTGTGTGTGTGTGTGTGTGTGTGTGTGTGTGGGTTTATGTGTGGAGGTCACACAGAGGTAAATGGAAGCCCTTTATAGACACATCTGTGTGTGGTGTGTGTGTGTGTGTGTGTGTGTGTGTGTGTGTGTGTGTGTGTGTGTAGAATATGCATGCATGGGTTTATGTCTACCTTATGCTAGAACAGACCTTCTGCAAGATGTTTCCTTCTCCTTTGCCACCTGAACTCATTTTCTCTCTCATTCTCATAAAATATGCTTAACCTTCTTACCTCAACTGGCCCCGCCCACCTTGCATTTGTCTATGTAAATCATCTTTTTTGTTGTAACGCATCACAACGACTGCGATGAGGTAGAGAGAGGGGATTTAGTAGGAATAGATGTTGGTTTGTAGCAATAACTGGGTGAAATGGATATTTAAAATAGTCACAGGAAATGGCAATGAAAACACAAAATTAACAAAATTCTATCAACAGCACTAAAAATACACTCAGAGGACACTTCATTCGCTATGTATCTATGCTCACTGACCCTTCTATCAGCTGCACCTACTTACTGTAGTTTCTCTGCACAATTTGTCATAAACTGTTTAAGTGTTAGGTTTCGATTCTTTAACCTGAACACATTTAAGTGAAGCACTTGCACGAAATAGTTTTGCACGGTCTTTCACAGTGATGTTGGTTAGTAAATGAGGCCTTTTAGCTGCACTCATGGTCGACGCACGTGAATCGAAGAGGGCTTTGGCTGAATGCGCGTTGTGATCACGTCATATTGACGCGTCTCGGCCCAAATCTGTGAATTTGAAAAATTTGTTTTGATTTTTGTAAAATTGCAAGACATTGCGATGTTTGCTTGATTTTGTGTTAATTTCCATGATCGCAAAATCCTGGAGGGACTGCAAAATAAAGCAATGAAAGAAAACGCATTTTGATAGAAAATATAGATTTAGAGTCTTATTCATGTTACCTCGAAATCTTTATATACTAAATTCAAATGTTTATCATTTATAGTTGGAAAGAGTGTTATAACATGTGCTGTTACTGTTGTGGTACAAGCAATACTGGACTACTGTGCAGCTTGAAAAGAATGAAATTTTGCCACTATGTCCCTATGCGCACACGCACACACACACACACACACACACACACACACACTCAGAGAGAGAGCACTGATTGCTTTGAAGCAATTTCCAGACTAACCTTGACCTTTTTGCTTTGGTCAAGAAAATATTGGTGAGTCAGGCAGTTACGAGACAGACAAACAAACAGGGCAACAGGAGTAGGATCCACACCCAAACACACACATCACACACACACACACACACACACACACACACACACACACACACACACACACACACACACAGAGCCAGCCGTTACATCCACCCTCTCTGAAAGAAGAATGCAGCGCCATTGCTGCTTAATAGTACATCATTCAGATTTAATTGGCTAGCCTTGGAACATTAAGGTTAAATAAATAAGGCGATGCAGAGCAACGCTTTGAAGCAGGAGCTGGTAGCTAAAGACACACACACACACACACACACACACACACACACACACACACACACACACACACACACACCTGCAGTAAGCGCAATATAGGTAAATGAAGCATGCTGAGTGGAGAAGTGAGACAAGAAGGATAAAGAGGAGAGATCATCATCAAGAGAGAAGGAGGGAAATGGAGGAAGAGAGAGATATGAATTTGAATATCCATGCTCTTAGGTTGTGTGTTGTGATTAAAGGGATAGTTGCATCACATACGACAGTCGGATTTAAAAAGAAAAAAATAAACAACAAAGAAATTTTGACACTCCATTTGCTGGTGAAAAGTGTGTGTGTGTGTGTGTGTGTGTGTGTGTGGCCAGATATTGTCATTCTGTATGAAACTGCACTGGCAGACAAAGGGCAGAGAGATAACATGCAGAGAGAGAGAGAGAGAGAGAGAGAGAGATCAAGAAAATTCATAATGTTACAGAAAAGTGACACGTGATTATTAATAATCACACGATTCACGTTACCACACGTTCACGCTAGCAAGCTGTTAGGGTTTCCCCTCTCCACACTGCTGCTGAGGTCAGCCAGCAGTGGATTTCCGCATTCTCTAGCGCTGCTCGCTGAGGACAGTGAGTAGCGCAACCTCCCATTCATAGACTTTGGTTCTGTTTACTCCGCCATGTGCTCCTTTGTTTTGGTTTACGTCATGTCTCCGCCCCTGTATGTTTATTGGTTCTTTGTTTTTGGTTCATGTCATGTCTCCGCCCCTGTTTGTTCATTTGTTCTCTGCGTTTAATGTCATTATGAGTTTCAGGTGTTTTGTGTTTCATTTGTATTATTTAAACCCTTTAGTTTCTGCGCCTCGTCGCGGAGTATTAGATTGAACGGTAATGTATGTACGTGCTCTTTGGATTATTACCTTGCTTAGTTTTGTGGATTATATACCTTGTGGATCTATTGCCTTATTACTCTGTGGATTATTCTCTCACCTGATTTATGTTCATTGCTGGAATATTACCTTGCTATTTTGGATTAATGCCTCGTTATTTTGTGGATCTATTGCCTTGCCTGTTTGTTTGTTTTTTGTTTTTCGGACCCTGCCTTCATCTTGTGTTCCTCTTTTCCCCTGTTCCGTTACTTATGGTTATGTTCCTAATAAACTGACTTTTCCCCAGCACTTGCACCCAACCCTTCCTTTGTGTTACATAACACAAGCGACAAAGAGACAAACAATCATGCATTTCCCTCTATTTCAGTGACATGGGCATGCAACAAAGCAACAGCGTTTAACAGCATTTAAACTCTTTTCAGTTCTATGCAATCCTATGGCACATGTCACAACTTTAGCTGCCGTTTACTCTTTGTCTTGCTGAAATGGAAGAAAAACTGACAACCATAGTTTCATTATATGGAGGTTGTTGATGTCACTGACTGTTGTTTTGGGGTTTTTCTTCACAGCTCTCACAATATTTCTGTCATCAGTTGTTGTTGTTGTTTTCCTTGGCCAACCAATTCGGTGTCTGTTGCTTAGTACCCAGCGTTTTCATTCTTTTTCAGGACATTCCAAATTGTTTTATTGGCCGTGCCCAATGTTTGTGCAATGCCTGTGATTAATTTTCCCTCTTTACTCAGTTTCAAAATGGCTTGCTTTTCTCCCATACACAGCTCTCTGATCTTCATGTTGGCTTATCCTTTTTCACAACAAATGCAGTCTTCACAGGTGAAACTGAAACCAAGAGTAGATGTTCAGAGCTATTTATTGTTTAAACAATCAATCTAACAGGACACACCTGGGTAACAAGAAACACCTGTCAGTCACATGTTCTGAGATTTTTGCTCGACTATAAATTAGGTGGTCTGATACAAAATGTTCTATGTCGTTTAACATCTACATATAAATACCAGGAAATAAAAGCTGAAATTCTAAACTCTCTCCTCATATTCATCTCAGACCCAGATGTCTTCAGTCTACAGCAAAAACAAATGAATTGGCCTTGCCGTTCCAATAGTTTCAGAGGGAACTGTATGTATATCGTATAAACGATGTGCATAGAGACATTATGAAGAAAAATAAAGCTTGGAATGAAGTTGCAGGGATCATTAGTGCCTCTGGTGAGTGTATGTGTGTGACTAGTACAGTTAGCTTGCTTTGTGAAGCTAGTACGAAGCCTAGCTAAACAAAAGTGGTGTGTACAAATTGTATACTGGGCTGTCGGCTATATTTCTTGGGCTACATGAATAATTCTTGTTCACACATGCTTATATGTTGTCTGTGTGTTCACCTGAGTTTCTGTAAGGGTTATGGAAGTCACTGAACACCTGCGTGTACTTTGATGCCACGTAACAACAGTAAAAGCAGTTATAAAACACGAGAGACAGACAGCATATTAGGAAAAATAAAACGTGTTAAAAATGTCAAGTGGGACTTCAGGAAGGGCACACTGCTCTTTTGAGATTAATTAACAACGTGTTCAGAGGCTTTCGCTGACAGAGAGATAGAAGGGGAGGGATGAGTGGAGAGGTAGAGAGAGAAAAAGACTAACGCACTAAAGCAGGAAAGAGAGAACGGAAAGGGAATGAGTGAGGGAGAAAGACGGAGAGAGAAAGAGGTGGAGGTGGCTACAAACGGCAAAGGTCATAGACATCATTTAGGTTGCCAAGAGCGATAAACTGGTTGCTACGACAACAGCCCAGATTACACTGGTATTCGAACAGGCACTTCAGAGATGGGGGGAAAGGGACGCTTTATAGATAAAGGAAAATGGAATTGTTCTGGTTTGATTCAGGATGAACATAACTGTGCATCATTAGGAGAGAGAGAGAGAGAGAGAGAGAGAGAGAGAGAGAGAATGAGAGGCAGATGGTCTATTCCCTAATACATAAACATTAAAATAAATATAAACAGAGACCTGTGGACTAACAGCAGAAAGTAGCAGATAGTATGTTGCTAGCACAAGATACAGACACACACACACATCTTACTATCCTTGATAGGACCTTCATTGACATAAAAAAAAAAAAACAATAATAGCTGCAGTTTTTGTAAATAAAAAGCAGTTTTCCTCCAAACCAGCCAAAGGTCAAAACTCTCCGATATTCCAATCCTTCTGGAGACATTTGGTCACCACCAAGATATAAACAGATTTTATATCTCACCAACACACACACACACCCACACACACCAAGTATATTTTGATGTACAAATATAGCTAAGCAGTATATTGTCTGCATTTTGCTAATGAATCAGTTTTCAACGTTCGTTCGAAGTTGCTCTGAGGGTGCAGTGGTATTTTCCAACACCCTGATGAAGCAAAACTTTAAAGATCCCATCCGATTTCATTAAGCTACTTCAACCAACTATCATTGTAGATATCGAATCTTAAATATGCCCCAGCCAGCTGTGGCCAGGAGAGCATAATTGGAAATGGTCCCTGTCAATCACAGCGACACTAGCCAATCATGGGGTCTGTGAGGTCATGTATGTGTAAGATGCTTAATAGCACTTTCCTCTGAGTCTGTTACTTTGCCCTGTGATGCAGCATGAGCAGCAGTTTGAAAAGATGATAGTTTCACAACTCTTGGAGGAAGCACACCCTGAAGTATTTTATTCTACTTATACCTCTGTTCCCTCTGTTTTAGTTATTACTATAAAAACAATAATGTATTAGTACAAGTGCATTAATATAAACCTGTGATTTTCCTTGCATCTATATGGTGTGGACAATATTTAATATAAGAATATACACCAAGGTCATCACTGGTGTTATGAGACATTTTTGTCCATAGCACAGTTAATATCAGCTGCATCAGCGTAGAAGTGAGAATAATGTGAAAGAGTAGTATAGTCTATGATTTCCAGTCCTTTGACCAAGGAGCATCATAAAAATCATAAATGAAAGAGGATTAAGTACTGATCCGTGAAGGACGCCTTGCTCGGAGATTAGATCACCGGTTAGCAGTCGCAATAACAAAACTCTGACCTTGATACTGACTGGAAAGTCTGCAGAAGAGAGGATTTTGTGCTTTATAGTTTCTCACTAACATGACACGCTGCATTGTTTTGCCATATTAACATTAGAAGTTAAAAATTAAATACTGATGAAGGAACGATTGTTTAGGGCTGCTATAATGTACATGATGAGAACTACATCTGTGTCACAAATGTTTCACAGCTATATCTATAACTGCTTAGAAAGCATGACATGTTGTTCATTAGCAAATTGAATACAGTGCATATAAAAATGTCTATACACCCCTGTTAAAATGGGAGGTTCTTGTGATTTAAAAAAACAAACAAAAAAAACAAGATAAATCTTTTCCACCTTTAATGTGATATAGCAACCAACAAAATTCAAGTGAAAAACAAAAGTTTGAAGGGGAAAACAATTACAATTAAAATTAACCATGTTCAAACTTTAACTGCATTCAAACCCATGTTCAAAAGTAATTATCATACACCTGTCATCAATGAAGTGTTTATGGTCTGATGAGAACAAAGTAGAACTTTTTGGGCATAATTTTAAAAGATACTGTATGCTTGCCACAAGAACAAGACAGCTTATCTTACCAAAAGAACACCATACCCATAGAGAAGCATGGTGGTGGCAGCATCGTGCTATGGTGCTGCTTCTCTTCAACTGGGAATCATGGATAGCTCTAAACACCAAACTATTTTGGCACAAAACCTGCATGCCTCTTTTAGACAGCTGAAGATTATTATCCTCCCAGCACGATAATGACCCAGAGCGCAAATCCAAATCAACAAAGGAATGGCTTCAGAAAAAAGAAGATCAACGTTTTGGAATGGCCCAGTTAGAGCCGAGATCTAAATCCGATCGAAAACCTGTGGAATGATTTGAAGAGGGCTGTGCACAGGAGCTCTCCTTGTACTCTGATAGATCTGGAGCGTTTTTGCAAGGAAGAGTGGAATAAAATTGACAAATCAAGATGTGCAATGTTGGTACCCAAAACTACTGAGTGCTGTATTACAAGCAAAAGATAATTAGTTAATGCAACCAGGTTATTGTAAGCCTTTTCGTTTTTTCTTTTTCTAACAGGATTGATCTTGGTTTCTTTTTTTTTTAACATCATAAAAACCTGCAATTTTAACAGGGGTGTGTAGACTTTATATCCCTTTTTTATATCCACTGTATTGTAATTGTTGGCAAATTGCTGTGATGTAAGTGGAATAAAAAAACGCTACAGGACGTGATGTTATTTGGAAAATAACCAACGTTGAGGTGCTAACAATAACTCTGTGTTGTGTCTGGCCATTGTTAATTATTTTTCCATAACGCAGCAAACGTCATCATGTTTTATTCTTTAGCTGTTGATTGAAATTAGCCGTGATTGTGCTTTGACAAGTATTCACCTCTGTCTTCTCACGGCGTATGTTCTTACGGCTCTGTTTCGTGCTGTGTTCACGGGCTCTTCAGAAAAACTATCCATCTGGCTGACAGTAGCTGTTGGGTTTCTGCTTGGCTCTAACTTGGCTGACAGCGATGACATTTTTTCACTTTCCTTGATCATTTTAACTTTGATCATTTGTTCTGCATAGCTGTTGCTTCTTGCTGAAGTAGATTTTCTACAAAGCTCCGTGCGAGGTTGGATTCACTGGCCGTGCATGAATTAGTATCTACAAAACACGACAGTACATCTTCAGTACCAGTGTCCTGTACAACTCCACCAGTGGCGACTGAAGGCGAGGATTTAAATCAGGTCAGAGACAGAATGATGATTTATGTCGAAAGCAGCACTGAGATTGAAAGGAATGATTTTGTTCAGGGCTTGAGTGCCACCTAAGCACAAAAATGCTGTACAGTGGCAATTTCAAGTTTATTATGAGCATAACCTGCAGAAGGAGACATGTTAATCAAGAGACAAATATGCTCTGAGATATTTGAGCTGACAGGAGGATGAATTCAATTTATCAATAGGTTGTGAGACAAAACAGAATCAGCTGAAACAAAATATATTATGGAGGAGTGCCTTTTTTTTTTAATAAGTTTACCTTTAAATGGTTAAATCATTGCAATATTCATCAAAGCAAGGAGCTACTGAGAGAGTAGCTTGTTCATGGCACTAAAGAAGTATTTGGGTCTACCACAAAGATTCCTAATAAAGGCAGAAACTGTTATAGAGGGTGTGGAGGACCAATTTGGAACTCTGGGTGGAGATATCTATCCATCCCGCACACACACACACACACACACACACACGGATATTGCCACCGTTGCACAAAACAGCCATGCTGCAATAAACCCATATCAATTCAATTCAATTTAAAGTCTGCTCTATTGCCATGACTGCATTTCTTTATGATAGTACCAAAGCAATTACAAGGTAGTAACTAATAAAGAACAGGAAAACAATGCACATGAATAAAAAAAAAAAAACACACACAAGTGACAAAATTTCACTAGCGGCTCAACAATATCACTGGAAGTTGTTTTCTACTGTATTATCTCCATTATGGTTGAGTTAATTCGGAACTGCGCAGAAGAACTGGGGGGAGGGGGGACCCTACATGTCTGTAAAATACTGTGGCTCAGGTCATGTGACACTGCCCTCCAAGAAAAGAAATAGGGCACACACATACTACTGCACCATAATCTTTATTTATATAACACTTTTCATTTTGAGTCCAAAATCTCAAAGTGCTTTACATTAAAAAAATAAATAAATAAGGCAAACTAAAAAAAAAAACCCAATAAGTGACATGTATTAGGGTTAAAGAACTGTAACGTGCGGGCTGATGAGGCAGGTCGCAAGTGCATAAAATCATCCAAAATTCCATGGCAGAAGACAAAACACAGGGAAATACAACCAACTTGGGATAATCCATATTCAAAAACAAAGGAAACAAGCACAGGAAGTATAACTAGGAATACCAAAACAAGGAACTGAGGATAACCAGGAAACCTGGCTCACAAACAGGGAAACACGATGGCTTTACAAATGACAAGACTTCGCATAGAGACAAAGACACAGGAGGCTATAGATATACTAAAAAAGGGTTAAACACAGGACACTTGGATGGGAAACACACCAATGACAAGACAGGGGTGTAGACAAGACACAATTAGTACAACACGGATACAAATGGTATGTTTAATGACAGGAACTGTGAATAGTTCAAATGGGTAGGTCTTTAATGAACACTAAACCTGCCTCAGCTGAACAAAGTGGTTGAGATGGGTTACACTGTTTCAGAAGATCAGTAAGAAATACCAAATCAGCGCCTAAAAAGTGAAAACTCATAGACGGAACCAGGGTTAATCACCAATAGGGAAAAAACCAAGGAAACAAATCACACTGGAAGGATTAAATATGAGTTATTTATTTGTCTTGTGCAGACAGGATGAGTATCATACTCAGGGGTAGAGGTACTCTTTACACCACTCCATCTGCCACTATTCACACGAATGATTAATGATTTGTTTAAGTAGTGTATTGCTGATTCTTGGCCTAGTTGAATATTCAATAAAGCTACAAATGCAAGCTAAATGCCTTGCTTTTGATATTCCTCCAAATCAATTAAGAGAGAGAGAGAGAGAGAGAGAGAGAGAGAGAGAATTCTCAGCACTAGACAATTATTATCATGACCTGAAAAGCAAAACGTAGCCATAGTGTAATTTTTTTTCTTGACCTAATCAAAGAAAAACCTCACAATCAAGACCACATGTTATCTCAGGTCTAACATCAGCAAGGGATTAATCATAATACAACAGTTGTGAAATTTGTTTAAATGTTAAGGTTAAAAAGTCACACAGACACCAATCATCACAGTATATGCTAGCTGCATGCAAACATTTATGGTATGATTTGAAAAAAAAAATGTTTCGGTATCATTTTGATGACTGAAAGAACACAGTCCACACCTCTTTTCAGTGGTGGTTTGGGTGTGGCCATTTTGAGAGAGATGGTTGTATGGTCATCTTGTGATAACCAGAGAAGTATGGTTGTGGTCATCTTGTGTTAAATGAGGTGTGCGTGTGGCCCTGCTGTGATAGAAGAGGTGTGTATGGTCCTCTTGCGTTAGAGGAGGAGTAGGTGTGGGTGTGATAAATAAAAGGTGTAAAAGGTAATAAAAGGTGTGGGTGTGGTCCTCTTGTATTAGAAAAGGTGTGGGTGTGGTCCTCTTGTGTAATAAAAGGTGTGGTCCTCTTTTATTAGAAAAGCTGTGGGTGTGGTCCTCTTGTGTAATAAAAGGTGTGGGTGTGGTCCTCTTGTGTAATAAAAGGTGTGGGTGTGGTCCTCCTGTGTTAGAAAAGGTGTGGGTGTGGTCCTCTTGTGTAATAAAAGGTGTGGGTGGGGTCCTCTTGTATTAGAAAAGGTGTGGGTATGGTCCTCTTGTGTAATAAAAGGTGTGGGTGTGGTCCTCCTGTGTTAGAAAAGGTGTGGGTGTGGTCCTCTTGTGTAATAAAAGGTGTGGGTGGGGTCCTCTTGTATTAGAAAAGGTGTGGGTATGGTCCTCCTGTGTTAGAAGAGTCAAAGGTGTGGTCTTCCTGTGTTAGAGAAAGTATGGGTGTGGTCTTCTTGTGCTGAAATAGTCAAAGGTGTGGTCTTCCTGTGCTAGAGAAGGTATGGACATGGTCTTCTGTTGAAAGAGTGAAATGTGTGGTCTTCCTGTTTTAGATGAGGTGTATGTGTGGTCCTCCTCTGTTAGAGAAGGTATGGGTGTTGTAGTCCTCTGTTAGATGAGGTGTGGGTGCTGTAGTCCTGTGTTAGATTAGGAGTGGGTGTGTTATTCCTGTGTTAGAGGTGTTGTGGGTGTGGTCGATTTGTTAAACGAGTTGCGTAGTGGGCTGATTAACAAGCCCCAGGCGGCAGTGTAGACTACAGCCCCATTACACGTACTCATCTGATTTCCTCATTTTTTATTTAAGCCAGATGCCATGGCCTCTATGTAGGGTACTTTATGAGAGTTTAAATTTTAAACACACTAAAATTGACTGGTAATAAATATTCCACATCATTGCCATCAAAGACAGGGTCAGAAATGGATGAAGCCCATCCAGAGGCCCGCGAGTAGGATACTGGCTAACACTGATGCTACTTTTGGACGTACTTTTCAGGCAAGAAGTCCTTGCTGTTGATGAGTATTTGCATTTTACCAACACTCTTCGTGAAGTCATCAACTGCTGAATTTGACAGAGGCAAACCTTCAAGACTCTCCCTAGTCCTTTCTGGAAAAATCAACACATCATGGGCTTTAAGCAACATTCCTATTATCAGGCAAACTGGTTAAAGATGGCCGGTGAGTTGTGAGTATGCAACTCAGAGTTATGATTCTGAATTAGCCTTGCTATGGAAACACCCTCTATGATGATAGATTTAGTGGCTGCACAAAATTACACCCTTGCCAGTACCTCCAGTCAGGAATATTTATTTGTTCATACACCCACTAATCCAATTCTGTTTGAGTTTTCATGTTGTAATCCTCACCAGACCTTGTGGTTGATAACAAAGAAAATACTTAGAAAATAGAAGAGTTATGTGCACATGATCATGAGTTAACAACGAAATTGCTCACAATGGTATTCAGAGCTGCGATGTAACTACGGGCTTGGAAAGCTTTTATTCAATTGTTCATCTACTTTTTCTCATTTGACTGATTCTTTTATCCAAAGTGACACACAATTGAGAAAGGATACGACTAGGTCTTGCTCAAGGACCCAAGTGCTTTACGGTAAAGGCCAAAGGTGTAGCTGCTACTGCTATAGCAAAAATAATCAACTTCACGGTACTGTGCTTTGGGTCGGGCCACTTTTAGTGTGTTACCCAGAATTTTGAGCAATTTCCAATACCACTGTTCTGGCCATTCTCAAGCAAAACCTACAGTACATATTGTGACTCACAAATGAATAAAACAATCTGAGAGTACACTTAAACTCACCAAGCACACAAAGTGAAGAAAAGAATGATCAGGCTCTTTAGAGGCTGAAGCTGCGCAGGAGCAGTGGTTTGTGGACAGCTGGGAAGCAGAGAAATAGGAGGAGGAAGGCCACAGGGAGGAAGAAATGGAAGTAGTTAGAGAGAGACAGAAATCTGCTCGACAGATAACAAGTTGCTCACAACACAATACAACAGCAGAAGACCATATAGGGTTCCACCACTGTCAGCCACAAACAGGAATCTGAGACCACAGTGTGTACAGGTTCACCTAAACTTGTTTTTCAAGACCAGAAAAACATCACCTGGTCTTTTTCCAGCCTTAGATTCCTACCCTTGGTTGACAGGAGTGGGATCCGATGTGTTCTTTTGCTGTTGTAGCTCATCCGCCTCAAGGTTTCACATTCTAAAACACTTTTCTGCTCACCATGGTTGTAAAGAGTGGCTATTTGCGTTACTTTAGACATCCTGTGAGCTTGAGCCAGTCTGGCCATTCTCCTCTGACCTCTCTCATCAACAAGGCGTTTCCACCTACAGAACTGACACTCACAGGATGTTTTTTGTTTTTCTCACCATTCTGTGTAGACTCTATAAATTGTTGCGTGTAAAAGGGGATCAACAGGTTCTGAAACATTCAAACCAGTCCGTCTGGCACCAACAGCCATGCAGTCAAAGCAACTGAGATGTTTGATTAACTGAAGCTGATGACTGAAAAATCATATAACAAAGAAGCTCACACCGTATAAATCAAGTTAAGTCATGTTAAGTGCCAATGATGCCATTCATCACCTCATTGTGAAAATATTGACAAGCAGGCACTGCTCAGTTTGCTGTTTTGTGTGCTAAACCAGATTTTTTTTTTATCTTAATGACTGCTGGATTCAAACTTGTGAAACAAGCCAATCTGCGAAACCTTCAGCAAGTGAATATGGTTACTGACCAACCAGCCCACACTGATGACATGAACGGACTGTGGCAACTATTAAAAAAAAATACATGTATACAAGCATACATACAATATATATATATATATATATATATATATATAATCATATTGTTAGCCTGTTCACACTATACACAACATCTGATTAAATTTTCTGACCTCTGGCACCTCAGCGGAACATATTTATCTGACATTGTTTGCTCGATCACACTGAAATCACATGATTTAGCTACGATTTAAAAAACAACAGCAAACTCATGTCTAAATCTTGCCAGTGTAAGCCCGGCTTAAACCATATCCAGAGTTTACTCGTTCCCTAGTCCCTGAGCGATCTAGGGCTTTCCATCATTTACCTCAATAAAGACCATGATTATGGATCTGCCAATGTTGACCTTATTTGCTGGAGCCATGACCCTGTTTATTGTGTACTACAACTCCAAATACATTCAAAAGAAACCCCTCATGATGTGTATGAATTGAACAAATTAGGTCCGATGTGGATGGATTTCATATGTAAATCGTAAGGCAAGGTACTAACCTAACCAAACACTAACCCCAACCCAACTCTAGCTGAAAATATAAGCCTATTTATATTTAGTGTAATTGTGGGCAAAGTCCACAATAGTGATAGTGTTTATGCAGTAGAATGTGATTAATAAACCACATCTTTTACATATTCATTCACAATTCACCAATTCTCCTCTCTCTATATGCATGTGCTGCCCTTTCTTTTCATTTTATTCTCATTTTCTGTTGTTCTAAAACTTGCTTGCTCTTATCCTCTCTCTAATCTTTTCTCTCTTTCAGCCAAATAATGAATAAAACACCATGGGCCATTACAAAATTTATTACAAAATTATCAATGAGTAGGTAGTGTGATGTGGTCCAAAACAAAGTGGAGTTACTCTTAGCACCCTTTGCCAATGCTAACAATTTCTTATTGATTATAGAACATAGCATCACACATTGTATCCATTAATACTTACATCTAAAGTTACATCCATGAAACATGCTAATCACTTACGTTATAGTGGCTTTCAGTGTGAGTACAATGGGGAAAAAAACAAAACAAAAATAAAACAAACAGCCCGTAATTTTACTGAGAAATCTGAAAGCCCTCCATTCTAGACTTTCGAGAACTTAAAGATACGGCTTTACTGCTGACTGTTACGAAGCACTGACACTGGAGACTCCTTCCAAAAAATGCTAAACAAACATCTCCTCACAGAAAACTTCACCATATCAGCAATTAATTACACATGTTTTTTAACCTGGTTGGTGGAGTGTCCACCACACAAGTACCTGTGTAAGTTGTTACTTCAGAAAAACAAATGTACTAATCAACAACATCTGACCAATCAGATTAAAGAATTATTATTATTGACTAGTTTTTTGCATCAGTGACAGTGACAGGCATAAAAGTCTCTATGGGTTTGTATTAAAATACATACTCCAACAAAACTAATAATAGAAATAAAGTAGTCAATTAGGTTGTTTTTAATGGAGGTTTTACTTCTCAGCAGCAGCTGGTGTTGACTCTGTGCCAATCTTTCCTAAGTGTGTTTCAAATGACTGCTCACTCAAGTGGTGCTCATTCACTGTTCTAACATTTATAAGGAATTGAAACATTTTTTCCATGGGGGAGAAAAAGAAAAGAAAAAAAAAACAGTATATGGCATTCAGTGCATATCATCACTCACCTAGTCTAGCTGTGATTTTGTTGAAAACTTCAGAATGATTCAATTGTGATTCATAAAGCCATGCTAGGGAATGGGGGTAAATTTGGTTGGAGCTTAGATTGGGTGTTTGAATGACTTGCATGTCAATCTTTATAATTAAAATGTGATCTTTGATGACGTCCAAGAAATTATTTTATAATTTTATCATTTCTTTCATTGACGTGTTGGTCTAGTTTCACTTTATTAGACCCACAATGCCGCTTGACTAGCTGCTGATAGCGGCGGGAATAGTAATGGGAATTTATCTCTTGCTTCATCTCTACCTAAAGAGGGTGATGCAGCAGCGCTTTAGTCTTTTAGTCTCCTCGTGTGTACACTCTGCTTAAACAGATCAGCTTCGTCATCTTTTAGATCGCTAACTAGTCTTTGCTGTAACTGTGTCCTGTTCTGGATCTTTGAGTCCACTTCTTCTACACTGGATTTCTCACTGTTGTCCCCCTTGACAGTATGTAGGATAAGCGGTATGGAAAACGGATGGAAGGATGGAAACTGCAGCGACTGCTTCAAACCCGTCTCATAACGTGTTTACTTTTCACTGAAAATGATCTCTAATAGGATTTATGAGACATCACATTCTGCAGATCATCTCTAATACTCGGCTTTCTGTTCCTCTCTTTTCCTTCCCGTCACTCTGTTCTTTACTGAAACATAAAGGTCTGAATATTTGTGCTGCCACTCAGACAGCCACTCAGTCTGAAGCAGCACTGCTACTAAGTAAATCACTCTCCCTGCTCTCTCTCTCTCTTTCTTACTGCTCTGTTAAAGCAAAGCAAGAATGATTAAAGGTCAGGGTTGGCGGCTGTTCCCCTGGGATGGGCCATGCGTCTGACTTTACCTTGCCAAGCGTCTGCAATTGATAGGAATGACTGCTGCTCATCTCTTTAATGACAAAACGCACGTCATATGGACCTGCTTTGGGGGGAAGGGGGGTGAAGGAAGGGATAAGAAGACGATGAGTAGAGCGAGTGAACGAGTCCACAAGGGCAAGGAGATTAAACGCAAGGGGAAAGAAACAATGGCTGGAATTATGATGAGCAAGAGCATTCAGTGGAGAGTAAATTAATTAACGAGCTAGCAGGTTGAAGGGCGGAGGGACACACGCTCCTCGCTAGTGACCTTGCTCTGTCCCTTTTCAGATATTAACTCTATAGGTGAAAATTCTATAGATGAGGCTGGTGAGGGAAAAGACTTGTTGTTGCTGCGATAACGTAAGTGAGAACTTGTTTCACGAATGTTCCACTACATTAAATGTAAACGTAATACGAATTTAAAAACCTGAATGGAAAAGTAGAAGAAGAAAAAAAAAAAAGAAAAAGAAAAAAGTTTTTATTATTGGCTGAAGTGGAAAAGTGATTACATGGGAGACATGAATCACGTTTCAGCTCTACATCTAGATATACTGTATGCAGATTCAAATATGGCTGCAGAGGACATGTGCTGTTTGGACAGACAAAGAAACAAAGATTGATGAAAGAATGAATGAATGAATAAATAAATGAATGAATAGCAAGGATCAAATCTCTCCATTACGCCTCTCTTTTGGCGCTCCTTTCTTTCCGTACACAGCCAAAGAAAGAAAAAACAGCCAAGAATTTTTTTTAGTCCTTTCTTCCTTAAACACTTTTACATCATCTTCAGGATTTTCACATCTGTAATTTCGGAAATTCGTTTTTTAAACTGTGAAATGTTTGAATGGAATTTAAACATCGAAACAACTGCTAAATAACCTGCATGAGGGGAAGCAACTAGGTGTCTAGTTCCACAGGCACAAACGCTTTGTTAATGAGAGAGTCTCACAGGAGAGTGGTCCAAGGAAGGCTATGGTAACTAAAAGAAGCACACTTTACAGCTGTGGTGAGCAGAAAAGCATTTCAGAGCGCACAGGTGGATGAGCTACAAGACTACAAGAGCAGAAGACTGCATCGGATTCCACTGTACGTGCTTGTTTTCTGCATGTGCTGGAGTGTGAGTGTGAGTTGGTGGAGTGCAGCAGCTGTACTAGTCTTTCCTCATTAGTGTTTCCCTTCCATTCATTCATATCAAGTAGCCGACAGAGCGGGAGCAAAGTGCATCATGATCAAAGCACCCCACACACACACACACACACACACACACACACACACACACACACACGGAGTAGTGACTATATCAGGAGTTTAAATGATGCTCATGATAGGAGATCATTCGATACTTTGAACTGATTAGGCTCATGTCCATTTTGTTATGGCACTAACCAACAACTTGATCAAAGCATAACTTTCACTGCGTGAGGAAAACACACTTTGCTAGCAAGCTAACAATTAAAACATCTTCAGGCAAATTGGCTGCTTTTAGAAACCATTAGTTGTACGGTGTATGATTGTACGGTGTAAACCTGGGATCACAGATTACATAAAAACATTTCTACAACATGTGGTGAAATATGCACTATATTGTCAAATGTATGTGGACACCTGACTGTCACACCCATATGCCTTTCCCTCTGGGATGAATAAAGTGATTTATCTATATATCATCTATCTATGTGCTTGTTGAACATCCTATTCCGGATTTATTCCCCCCTTTGCTCTTAGATTTTGGAGCATGGCTGTGGGGATTTGTGATCATTCAGCCACAAGAGCATTAGTGAGGTCAGGCACTGAAATCGGACGAGAAGACTTGGGGTCCAGTCGGCGTTTCAGTTCTTCCCAAAGGTGTTCAGTGGGGTTGAGGTCAGGGCTCTGTGCAGGAAACTGGAGTTCTTCCACACCAACCTTGTCTTCATGGAGCTCGCTTTGTACACAGGGGCATTGTCATGCTGGAACAGGTTTGGGCCTCTTAGTTCCAGTGAAGGGAAATGTTAAAGCTACAGCATACAGTGAAATCCTATACAAGTGTGTGCTTCCAGGTTTGTGGCAACAGTTTTGGTTGTGATGATCAGGTGTTCACAAATTTTTGGCCGTATAGTGTAATTAGGTTTTCTAAAAGTAAAGGTATCGAAATTATATCCTAGGTAGAAATATTTTGATTCAGGCACAGTGAGTGGTATTCCAGACCACCACACATTTATGCTTGACACTGTAGGTCTTTGTTACCTCAACAGAAGTGGGACATATGGTATATATGAATCATGTATGCATCCTAACCAGGCCGTGACCCCAAATCTGGAAGTGCTCGAGCGCATGGAGTACGCGCTACTGAACACAAGCTGAAGGACTTGTGCACAGTTACAGATCTGATGCATTATACCATAACTGGGAGCAACACCAAGAGTGAATGTAGACCCTTCTTAGGCTGGGAGCAGGTGAGAGCCACAGGAAACCAATGAATATTTAACTCAGCTAACACAGGAGGCAACAAAGAGCAGAGAGAGAGAGAGAGAGAGAGAGAGAGAGAGAGAGAGAGAGAGAGAGAGAGAGAGAGAGAGAGAGAGTTCCACAATCTCCTCTCAGCTTGCAGATCCTTACATACAACCTTCTCACACACATGCTCTCAAGGTGTACTCTTTCTTACACACCATAAGGAACACATCCTCTAAAGCACTCGCAGACTCGTACACTATCCCATGGAGGGAGTGATGAAGCAGAGAGAACTATAAGGTTGGAATGATAAGAAAAGATTGACAGAAAGCGGGAAAAGAAAGAGAAAGAGAGCGTGAAGCATGAAGGGCAAACGTGTCTAAGAGAGAAAGAGAGAGAGAGAGAGAGAGAGAGAGAGAGACAGGAGTGACAGAGGTGCAGCACACACACATACACACACAATCCAAGTTGAAGGCATGAGGGAGAAACGGAACAAAATAGTGAAGGGGAAAGAGAAAGAAAGGAGGAAACAGTGATGGGGGGGGGGTCGAGCGAGGTAACGGATAAATGTAGTGATTTACAGCCACACATCAGCTTCCTGCCCTTCCTTCCCCCTCACACACTGTCAGACAATCAATGCGGACATTCTTCCTGATTGATACCAACTTTTCTTCTGTCTATGTGTGTGTGTGTGTGTGTGTGTGTGTGTGTGTGTGTGTGTGTGTTTGATGAGCTCTGTTTGCACTCAGAATGATAACATTTAAGTGACATTTCATGGTGACATAACATTGCATTTTGTCTTTAATATTAGCAATCACCACTGATGTCTCCTTGTGTTTCAGTGCCATACTGACCCACGTTGCAAACTGATACTGGACCAAGATCAACTGATTAAATGGCTGGAATCGGATGTGTCTCCTATCTGGTTAAAACCTGAAGCCATGTCAGCCTTCTGCGGAGAACATTGAAGCCCTCTGAACCTTATTATTTCAGTGCATTCGAATTTTAATGAGCCTTTATTCGCTATTCTGCAGCGTTGTTGAATTCTCTAATCTGATTGGTCAAAAGGTGCTTCATTTTCTACAGCAGCAGCCCTGATTATATCTCCGGCTGTAATTCAAATCACACGTTTACATTAATACACTCCTTCTATCGTTTTTTTTTTTTTTAGCAGCAGATACAGTTGAGGTCATACGTTCACATATGCTTTGAAGAATCTGCAAAATTCTAATAATTAAAAAAAAATTAACAGGAATCATAAAACTCGCATTTTGGTTTTTTTATTTAGTTCTGCCCTGAATAAGCTATTTCACATAACAGATGTTTACATATAGTCCACAAGACACAATAATAACTGAATTTGTACAAATGAACCAGGTCAAAAGTTTACATACCCTTGATTCTTAATACTGTGTGTTGTTACCTGGATGATCAACGACTGTTTTTATGTTTTGTGATAGTTGTTCATGAGTCCGTTGTTTGTCCTGAGCAGTTAAACTGCCCACTGTTCTTCAGAAAAATCCTCCAGGTTCTGTACATTCTTTGCTTTTCCAGCATCTTCTGTATATTTGACCCCTTTCCAACAGTGGGCTATATGATGTTCAGATCCATCTTTTCACACTGAGCACAACTGAGGGACTCGTACACAACTATTACAAAAGGTGCAAACATTCACTGATGCTCAAGAAGGCAACGTTAAGAGCCGGGAGGGATTCTGCAAGGCGTATGTAAACTTATGACCTGTACTTAAGATGTATTTGGAGCAATAGTACTCTGAAACCCTTGATAAACCCAGCAGAAGAAAGGTTGCAACGTCTAGTCACAACTTTTCCAGGGCACACTGAACACCGAACACACCTCCCCAGCAACCAATCAGGCTTCAATCAAGCAGCACCGTAAATACACACTACACACAGAGAAGTGTGTTCCTTTATGATCCATCTCTCTAATTGGATTAAGCAGTCAAATATTGGAGCAGATGTAAGCATGTGTTCTGCAACAAAAGCCTCTCTCTTTTCCATTATGCACTGAATCACGCTTGCAACAGAACACTGCTGTTTATGCAAACCCTTACATAAGACACTCAGTTGGCATCTCATCACACACGATTGATTACTCCTTGTTTGTGTATGTGTGTGTGTTTGTGTGTGTGTGTGTGTGTGTGTGTGTTTCAGATGCCAGTGCTGTTATTTAGCAGTGAGGTCATACACACCAAAATTTACCACAGTGACTCTGACTCAAATGACTTTCTCCATCTGCATTTCAAACGCTCCATGCTGTGCACGCAAACACACACACACACACACACACACACACACGCACACACACAAACAGAAAAAAACCCCAAAACAAATACAAGTACAAAATCAGGAAAACAGACTTAGATACATATATGACAAAGACGGATCCAGCTGTGGCGCATCCACATTAGACATTCAAATCCATCCCACGTGACTGCTGCAGTGCCTCAGTGTTGAAAGGCTTCATTAGTAGGGCAGAGTCGAGCTATCAGCGGCGGTTTTCGCAGGCTTCCAGTGAGGAAAAAAAGGATTTGATGTGAGATCTAATAGAGTGAAGTGCCACAGCGTGCTAAGCTCAGCTACGGGAGACACAGCTAATGGGAAACTGACCTGCAGCGGGGCACGGTGCAGAGAGAGCGAGGGAAAAAAGCGAGGCCGAGGTGGACAGAGAGATTGAAAGAAAGCCTCCAAGGCCAAAAGCTGAGCCCTGAGTATAGACTTCTATGCCAGCTGGTTTTAAAGCTCACTCTTAAGGTTCCAGTTAACATGAGAGAGCGCAAGGGAATGGGGTGGAGAGCAGGAAAAGGGCAGGATGGGATGGAAACAATCAGAGTGAGAGCAGAGTTTAAAAAAAAACCCAAAAAAACACAAAGTTTTGCAAAGTTGAAAACCGCTAAGTTGAACTGCAGTTCAGGCTCCTAGTATTAACTCAAGAATTAAAACCTATCCCTGTCTCTTATTTGCACCCACTACACACATGAATTATCATGAATTATTATGAATTATTATGATTTCCAAGGCATTCTGTGTGCCTACTGTCATTATTAAGGTTATATTACAGTATAATTATTATAATAAAGATACACTGAGCAGCCATAACATTAAAACCACTGACAGGTGACGTGAATAACGTTGATTATCTCGTTACAATGGCACCTATCAAGGGGTGGGATATATCAGGTAGCAAGTGAACAGTCAGTTCTCGAAGTTGATGTGTTGGATGCAGGAAAAATGGGCAAGCATAAGGATCTGAGGGACTTTGACAAGGTTCATATTGTGATGGCTTGATGACTCGGTCTGAGCATCTCCAAAATGGCAGGTCTTGTGGGGTATGCAGGGGTTAGTACCTACCAAAAGTGGTCCAAGGAAGGACAACCGGTGAGCCAGCGACAGGGTCATGAGCAACCAAGGCTCATGATGCATGTGGGGAGCGAAGACTAACCCATCTGGTCCGATCCCACAGAAGAGCTACTGTAGCACAAATTGCTGAAAAATTTAATGCTGGCTATGATAGAAAGGTGTCAGAACACACAGTGCATTGCAGATTGTTGTGTATGGGGCTCCATAGCCGCAGACCGGTCAGAGTGCCCATGCTGACCCCTATCCACCGCCGAAAGAGCCTACAATGGGCACGTAAATGGTCTGCACTTATAGCGCCTTTTAACCTTTGCGGTTCACAAAGCGCTTTACACTGTCTCATTCACCCATTCACGCACACACTCACACACCAATGGCAGCAGAGCTACCATGCAAGGCACCTGCCTGCCATCGGGAGCAACTAGGGGTTCAGTATCTTGCCCAAGGACACTTCGGCGCATGGAGTCATGTGGGCAGGGAATTGAACCGCCAACCCTACGATTAGTGGACAACCCGCTCTACCACCTGAGCCACAGCCGCCCTCGAGCATCAGAACTGGACCATGGAGCAATGGAAGAAGGTGGCCTGGTTTGAAGAATCACGTTTTCTTTTACATCATGTGGATGGCCGGGTGCGTGTGCTGCGCTTACCTGGGGAAGAGATGGCACCAGGATGCACTATGGGAAGAAGGCAAGCCGGCGGAGGTAATGGGCAATGTTCTGCTGTGAAACCTTGTATATAAGTTGTATATAAGCATGAAGCCTCTCATATACACACACTGTAACTCATTATGTCTGCATTAGGACTCTTAAACAATTTTATGCCTCACTGCTGCTGAATTCTCAAATCTGATTATTCAGAAGGTGTTGATTCATTCTATAACAGCATCTCATAGGGTTATATTAACTAATACCATATGGTTTCTGTAGTAAAGTACACAGGGACATGTATGGTGGATGACTGTAATTGTTAACATGGTGAAATTTTCTGTGAGGAGTACGTTTATGTAGCATTTTTGGAAGAAGTCTCAAGTATCAGCACTTTGTAAGAACACGGTAAAGTCTTCAAGACGAAAGACTTTGTGGTTTCTGGGTTGGTGTTGTTTTTGTCTTATTAACTTCAAGAGAAAAAACAATAGAGGCTGGTAAGAGAATGAGTTTTTATAGCTGTTATATCACAAGTGATAACATGAACTACCTCGTTTTGCGAACATTCCACACCATTATAAATGCAACTGTAAGTGGATAAAAAGTACATGATGACATTATGCGATTGCTTTGTAAAAATTGTTAGTGTTAACAAATTGCTGTGATATAAAAGGGAAAAAAATAGCAAAATAATCAATTACACAGTGGTAACACGTTAGGCTCCATAACACCATTAATTATTTTCTGACCTAAAAACTGATTTTCAATTCCAGGTACTTCAACATTTAGTATCTGAATGCATTCGAATATTAATTAGGAATATCATTTCTATCTATACTACCATCAGACAAGCAAACATTCTAATGTATTGCATAAAACTCAGGAGGTCGAAACTGGCTATACAATGAAATCCAAGCAGATTTCCTCACAGAGCTTTTCAGGATTTCTGCGGCTTTACTGTGATTTAGAAAGTTGGAAAAGTTCTTACCTCAAGCACCAAGGGTCATTTGACCAAAACATTTGGGGAAATGACTTTTATAGCCTTCCATACACTACATTAAGCGACTAAAAGTAAAACATACAACTTTAAACATTCAAATGGGGATTTTCACCTTCGAATGTGTAAACATTACATGCATTCGAATAGTGAAACTCATTTTGACAGCCCGAGCCTGCATTAATTCCATGTATAGATCTGATTCGGATCTGATCTGTTTCTCTTGATGATGTTAAGGTGTTAGGTGTATGCGGCTGATGCAGGCACATTGAAAGGTTATCTTTGTTAGCTAGATTAAAGCTTTAAATGCACTGTCATGAGCAGAATCGATGAGCCACTTCATGGCCGTGCCTTATTGATCTGTCTCATCAAGGGGTCACGCACTGCTTCCACAGGGTATAGGCTTATAAACATTAGCTTTGTACTATACTGCATCAAACTTCCGTGGTAAACTTGAAAACCAATTCTGAAGAAAATCTATGATATGATATGTTATGATATGATATATGTTAGCCAGGTAGATTGATTCACTGGTGCTGTGATATTGTACGTAAGAAAACGGATTAGCTGTATATTGTATGTGTCCATAGATATTTCATGGATATATTATTTTATTGATTATTGATTTTAGATAGATCAGGTGCAGATGTATATCTGCCTAAAAAAATACACATCCTTCTACAGCCCTCATAATCCCATCGCTACAAGGCTTTTCTCTCTCTCTCTCTCTCTCTCTCTCTCTCTATCTATCTATCTATCTCTCTCTCCTAACACCCATTCTCCAGCTTTTTTCTCATTTACTGAGATATATTCTGAGATTTAACCTTGTTCCTTTGCAGCTTTTCTGGTCTCAGCATCCAGATGCTAGAAAGTCTGACCCCTAGTCCGACTTAATACGTCCAGACTGAATATGTCCTTTCAAACACTACAGTACTGCCAGGCACAGACTCAAAACATCTACATACCAAAATTCAACAACACCCACACATCCAGACTAAACACATCTAATATCAAATCATCCACACAGCCATTAATAAAACATTTACACAACCAGACACAATAACACATTAGCGTGAAATAAGGGTTAAAACATGACAGGGTGTGCAGTTATACCACAGGTTGGTGTGAAGAGGCTTGGTGTAAAGCAGAGTTACTTTTACCATCTTTAACCAAGTTTTTTCCTAAAACAACATGTCACAAAGTGTTTTACTCCTCTTATACCACAGTTATTTGCCTAACATGTAAAAAAAAAAAAAATGTATTAAAGATGGACATCATACTTGATACATCAAAACTAATGCACTTTTTTAAATCCATTTGTATTTATACTTAATTATGTGGAATTTGCCAATTGTTGTTCTGGAATTTGATTTTCATTTATCAAAGAATGACAGGTCATAATTTCTATCCAATTAGAGTTACATTTGTGGAACAATCACAAAATGAGGGAACCACAGCAGTCTTATTAACTTTTAACTCTTTACTGCATGCCGTTGCCATATGGCAACAATTAATTTATCTCCAATTTGTTGATAGGCAATAATACAAAACTACTATTTTCCTATGTAACTGGAAAAATAGGGTTTTAATTTTGACATAAGAAAAAAATAAATAAATAAAAATGACATGTCACATAACCAGGAAGTGCTGTTTGCACTTCCTTTTCTGCAGTGACATGGCAAGGTCATCAATGGACGGCTCTCAAAATTTGATTAATTTTTCAATATTTAGGCAAAATTATTTAAAGGAAAAAAATTAAACACTATCTGACATAAGTTAACATTTATGTTTTGTCATTTAAATGTGTTTATATATTTTGAGTATTCTGAGTATTCTGTTAAATGGTAAAAATGTAATTGTTGCCATATGGCAACACCATGTGATAATGGAACAGTGGTATATTCATTCAGGAATTGAAACAGGCCTACATAGCAAAAAAGACACTAGGCTTCTCTAATAGTATAGCTACATTTTTTTTCACATTCAAAGTAAGAAAAACTGTTGTAATTTTAAACATTTTGCAACTGCACCTTATTTTCTACATTTTATGTTTCAAGAGAAAGAATTAAGAATTCAAGAGAAAGAATTCTAATTTTTGTATGTATTTTGAGTGAGTAAATCCATCCACATACTTTTTACAACTGCAATTCCTTTCTAGAAGATATAACTTTTACCTGCTTACTAGGTGGCAAAAAAACTCTGCAACTTATAGTCTGGAAAATGTAGTAACTGGAATTGTAATCTCATATATTTGTGTTATTTTTGACCATGACAGTTTCCGCCATTGCAAATTGCTGTCATATGGCAACAATTTACAAACTGCACATCCACACCTCAATATGTCCATCTAGACTGTCAAACACCAACCTGACATGTCATTTTTTTGAGGTATTTGTTTAGTTAGTGTTGGATGGGTTTTGGGCTAGCATCTCCTTCAGACTTGTGGCAATGGAGGGAGTCATTTTAAAGATATGGATGTCTCAAGACTGGTCACTGTAATGTAGCACACATGCAAGATCACTGAAGCTACTTTTACATACTTTTTATAGTTACTGTTCAAGAATCAGTTTCTCGAAACATTAAAAATTTTCCCCCTAATAATTTGCAATCTAATGAATCCCAGGTTAACATTCAGGAACTGTGATAAATAAAGTTTTACTGAGTTAGAGCTCACAACAATGGTTAGCCAGTTAGGTTAGACACCAAAAGCAGAACAGTGTTGCTGATAATGCTCGTGTGTCCTGTCAGCTCTCAGCACCAAGCAGGAAGACTGAAATAAAGGCAATGATAAATAGGAGTTATGATAAGGAGTGAGCATCAATTCATTCAGCTCACTGAAAAACTGTACAGGTTTATGGTTTGGAAATGAGCTGAGACAGCTCCTGTCTCTGCCTTCCAGGGCATCTTGCATTTTCTAGCTAAACATCACAAGTGCTTTAGGGAACAATGTACAGAATGTGAGAATTTTCAATAAAATTCTGTACATGTAAGGTGGTGTAGTCTATAGATATTATACCAGAGTGCTGCTGAAATCGGAAAATCTGACTGGTCAGAAGGTGTCGATATTCCACTACAACAACTTCTTAACAACTTACACAGGGACTTAAAAAAAAAAAAGTGTGTAATTGTTGATATGGTAAAGATTTCTGTGGGGAAACCTTTATTTAGCATTTTAGAAGGAGTCTCCAGTGTCAGAGTGAAAGGTAATGCTGTAACTTTAAGTTTTTCAACAAGGGGAAAGTTTTCAGGATGGACATGTATTCCAATCATGATGGGGACCTGACAAATAGTTAAGTGTCCAATTGTATTATTTTATTATAATAACAAAAAAAAAAGACTGATGACAGAAGCCAGTAGTGATGATGCTGCATAATTGGAAGCCTCCCAAAGGGTACAATGGCAAAGTGTTCACTGTATCATTTGTAAATTGAGGGTTAAAATCCCGACAGTGCCTCAGCTGTTCACAGTTGGGAGTCAGTTAGAGAATTACTGGCCTGATCCGAGACGCAAGACTTTTCTGTCGACTCTGTCTATCAGAATGAGACTAGCCGATCTTGGGCTTTGTATATATACAGAAGAGTGTGTTCAACTTCCCTGTGATCGTTTATGAACAGTACCTAGTGACGGCTGGTGGTAATATTCAATAGGAGGTCTAAAATCTAATACACTATATGGCTAAAAGTATGTTGACACCCCTCCTAATTGTTGAGTTCAGGTGATTCAGCCACACCCATTGCTAACAAGTGCATAAAATCAAGCATAGACATACGTACATAAAAATCATGGCAGTGGAATGGAAGAAGAGTTCAGACATTACACGTGGCACTGTCAAAGGATGCCACCTTTGTCACAAGTCAGTTCCTGAAATTGCTGCCCTGCTAGGTCTGCCCCAGCCAATCTGTTTTACCACTCACTACAGAGTTTCAAACTGCCTCTGGAAGCATCATCAGCACAAGAACTGTGCATTGAGAGCTTCATGAATTGGGATTCCATGACCAAGCATCTTCACACAAGCCTAGATCACTATGCACAATGTAAAACGTCGGGTGGAGTGGTGTACAGCACCACCACTAGACTCTGGAGCAGTGGAAATGTGTTCTCTAGAGTGATGAATCATGCTTTACTATCTGGCAGTCTGATGGACGAATCGATCTGGTGGACGAATCTGAGCTAGAACGAATTCAGCCCCAGCCTCGCTTCTTCATACCATTCTGTCTATTTCTCTTACCACCCTTGGTAGTGCTGTTGTGCTTGGTTGCATAAAAATTTCCACAAATGTCTTTTCCCTTTGAAAGACAGTGGACCTTAAACCATTCATAGAAGCATCATTGTTCCATTGTTAAAGTGCTTCTTTTCTTTCTTTTTTTTTTTTTTTTTGCCTGTGCTTGTCTTCACAACCTGAAACAAGCAGATCTGAGCTGAATATTGAGGTGGTTTGTCTGAATATTTCTAGAAGACATAATTGCACCCTGTCAAACGCTCTGCTTTTAACTGCAATGCTGTAATCAAAGTGAAGGCAGCTGTTTATAGATTATTGACAGCACTCTATCTATAATTTGTAAACCTATTCTTAGCCATAGCCATTTTTAATCACTGAAATATAGCATTGGTTTTACTTCGATGAAATAAATGTGCATTAAATAAAAAAACAATAATTTAGACCCAATGCATCATATATATCAGTAGCACAGTTTGAGTTTTACTTCATATACATACACTGTGAGAGAGTAAACATGCACACAGTTATCAGATCCTTTGAACAATGACACACACAAAAGCTATTCGAGTAAGAGCTCCCCTTTGTGAAGAATCTTCAGCTTGTTGAACATGGGGGTGTGAGTGAGGGAGTGAGTTACAAGCCAGGTCAATGAAGGATTTGCATGTAAAAACAAAAACAAACAAAATGATGAAATTAGCAGTCGACTCGTAGTTGAAGACGTTACTGTGTGTGTGGTAGGCTGGGAAATCCTTTCACATGGCGTAATTTTAATAACATTTTCTACTATTCATATTGTTCTGAGTACAGGAACAGGAACTTCTTTTGCATGTATCTCAATCACAAGTAAAGTTCTAGCATCGGATTCCAAACTGAATTGATTACGCATATATCCATTTCACTGCAGAACGTAGCTATCCAACAGCTTGATCAAATTATCTAGCAAGTCTTTAGACATCTTTAGGCAGACTGTTTTAGCCATCGCATTTATTACATTGGCTCCCTACATGACATGATATTTGCAGGAGGTTAAAGTCAAGGAAGGGTTAAAAAAAAAAAAAAAAAGACATTTTTACGTTGTGCTGCATCTTTTTTGGCTGCTTGATAGAATTCAGCCACAGCGACATCCAGGTTACGTTAATATTAACAGTCATTAACACATGACTGGACATGGACATAAAATCTTGTCAACAGAGATCTGAGCCACTTTTGTATGTGGTTCTATATTGGATACATAGCCGGCCATGCGTCTTGAACGAGAAAATCGGAATTCATGTGGCTTTTTTTTCCCAATGTGCATGCGCATATCACTGACATCATCATCAAGTGATGGCGGCGTGGCAAAACAACCACCAACAGCTGTGGCTAAAGTCAGTGGAATGATGAAGAAATCAATGATTAATGTGATATTCGGGGAAATTAATGGATTCAAGCAAAGCTGGAAGAAACAACTGGCCAAGAAAATGGGCAACAATTGGACATTTTTTTGGCCAGGTATAGCTGTGAAAACAGCAAAAACTACCCATCTGGCTACCCATTTTTTCACCTTCTTGACCTGATCATGAACAGCTGACGAGCTGTTTGCTGACCTCCAGAGTAAATTCAGAAACAAGCCTGGGCTAATCGTGTTTGTTCATTTGTTGTACATGACTGATATGGGTCATGTACAGTAACAAACATGAACCGTCAAGACAGACCCATCTGATTTATACAAAAAAAGGGAATTATGAGGATTGGAATATGAATGTAGTCATAAACTTATATTATATTCTACTTATAAACAATATTCTATTGATACTATAAAATCCTACCAACTGATTCATGACAAATTTGGATTCTTAAATTAAGGCAGAAGTTCTGTTAAATGAAACAGATGTTTCCTGTCTGTAGTGTCCATCAGTGTTAATGTCATATTTTGTAGCAAATCTTCACTCCTCAGTCATGTGTCTTCATTCAGTTCAGTAAGTAAAGACTGCACACGTATTCAGCATGCCGCCTGCTGAGTCGCTCTTCACTCCACTGAACAGCTCACAGCGTCTCTCTTCACTCCACCTCGCTCTTCCCAGGCTCCTCAGCGTATCTTTCCCTCTCCTCATGACTTCCTGTTTCTTCCTCTCTCTCCATCTCAGTCTTCAAAGCCTCATTAAGGTAATTGAGATACAACCTTGCAAGACTTAAAGACTGGAAAGGAGCCACCCATTCAAACGAGCGCTCAATCACCCCGTTTAGTGCACGACCGTGTGTGCGCGTGTGAGTGTGAATGTGTGTGTGTGTGTGTGTGTGTGTGTGTTTTCCTGGAACTACTGCTGGTAAACAATGTAGGCTGTATCCCTCTTTATACCTTTTTTCACACCACTGATTCAGTCACAAGAGTGTCCAAAGAGCCAGGGTGGTATATACATAATATGGCCAAAAGTTTGTGGACACCTGACCAGAACACCTACAGTATATGAGGGCCTTTTGCCACAAAGTTGGAAGCACACAATTGTCTAGAATGTCTTTGAATGCTGTAGCATTAAGATTTCCTTTTACTGGAACTAAGGGGCCCAAACGTGTTCCAGCATGACAATGCCCCTATGCACAGAGCGAGATCCATTAAGACATGGCTTGCCAAGGTTGCCAATATATGAACACTGTAAATGCGTCGAATACCGACTCACGTTTGTTGGACTTTCATGTCTGGCCGTTTGCTCACACCAGTATGAAAGTC